>BGPR01002814.1:73483-114550 GCA_013235015.1 Araneus ventricosus | reverse complement strand
AGGATAAGAAGGCCAAAACCGGTGAAATGGGGTTTCTCGCTTTTTACTGGGGGCGTTGGTGTCAAATTGGCACGTGCGTTTGGTAGCGTTTCAGGTTAATTTAACGTTATGGCTATGGAAGCGTACGAACGTGCGCAGCGGAGAAGAAAAGAATACAGAAAAGGAGGAAAAAAGGATACAAGTTCAACTTTCCTTTTTCTTATTAAAAATCGCATTTGTGTCTTAAATACAATTATTTTTACGAAAATATTTTCTTATACTTTGACCATATTTTATTTTTGTACAAAAAGCCAATAAAATAAAGAGTAAGTGTCCAACAATAACAATTTGGGGTCAAAATGACCCCGCGCGTGTTCTAACGTTCCAAAAATGGGTGAGTGCGCTGAAGGGTTAATTAATGATGATATGTCTTCGTTTATGTAGAATCTTCATAATATTCATAGCTCATCTCAATGATTCTTTTGATTTGAACAATATTTTATCTCTAGCTCGACAGATTTAGAACACTGGATTTGATGAAATGAAAGTTTTTAGTCTGGTTCTGGTTTGTGGCAGTTTGGATCCCCTTTGCGTCCACAGATGACTCGATCGTGTGAACGTAAACCGAACTTGTGGAGATTGGTCACTAAGGGTCCATGCCTTGTGATGGAATGAAGGAAGCTTTTCGAAGCTAATTTTTAAACTGAATCAAGCTAGAATAATACTAACTTGAGATGTGAATTTCACAGTTCGACGTCCAGTTTCCGAAAGTTTCAATCTATCCTGCCGAATTTCAAGGGGACTTAACGAAATCGATGATGATGTTAACAATATTATAAGAAACATTTAGGAAAATTAAAAGATGTTGCATCTCTCCGCATCTTTACAGCTTCCTTTTTCAACTCTTTGCTGTGGATGGACCGCAAAGGATTAGATAATTTATAACTCTATTTAGAATAATTAATAATGCTATTTAGAATTTTCATCATTTTGTTGTAATTATACCAGCATCTTGCCTCGCATTAAGTAAACTCATATTTTTGCAGTGGATTTCAACATGTTATTTTTCATTTATTTGCCATTTATTATATCCTGTATCAGCCTGTATATAGTTATAATTTCTTTTTATAATTTCGTAATTAGAAGCAATAATGTTTACAATGTACATAAAGAAAGAATTACAATCGTCCAAACATTCGATTTCGTGTGGATTCAAGTATTAAATTAAATACTTAAATTGATCTAGCCCAATTTTCTTTGAACAGTGTGTTTTAACCCTCTTATACCGCGGTCCCGGGCGGGCTAAAGGTTTCCTCTTAACAACGACGAAGGCCGGTCTGGGGCGGCTGGCTTCTTTTGAAGGGAGGGAGGTTCTGAGATGGCTTAGAAGAAAAGCGCGATAGGGGGTCCAGTTAACCTTGCCAACCACAGCCCATTTCCACGCGCCTTAAGGGAAGGTTATAGTAGGGGGTGGAGTGGTGGGGAAAATGACTACCCATGCTGTGAGAGTCCAGTTAATGTCGTTTCCTCCCAAAAAGCCCCGGTGTTAAGGAGGTAGTAGAAAAAAAGTCGCTTCGGGATTAAAGAGTTGAAATATATTTTCAAGGTCGATTGACAACGCATGCATAAGGAAAAGTAGAACTTAAAAATGAATGCATTTTCTTGTTACGGATGGCAATGCTATTAAAAATGTTAAATATATATGATAGCCTCTCCTGTGTTCTTGAACTTAAAAAATGAATGCATTTTCCTTGTTACGGATGTCAATTCTATTAAAAGTGTTCCATGTATATGATAGTTTCTCCTGTATTGTTTATACCATGTTTTAAAAATACTTCTGGCTTCAAAAGAATGAGTTTAACTAGGATGAACATTCAAACATATTACAAAAAATATCTGATTCAGTCTTCGAAAATCTTTCGTTATATCTTTACTTTTCAGAACGCCTTATCCATTTCCGATACTCGAAATCCTACACTCTCCAAAAGTCAGAATCTCTACTCCACTTCGTATAGAATAACTTTTCGCTGAGAAGCGAGGAACTTATCTTTCTATCTAAATCATAGCGTAATGAACTTTAATTAAACACAAGTGAATGTGTAATGAATGCTGTTAATTATAAGCAGAAATTTAGCATAAAAACGAATTAGCACATTTAAATCAGCTTAGCGTGTTGAGAAACGATCCACTCGCCAGAACATTTTCTGAGATAAAGTAATGAGATGAATCACGCGGTATGCATTACAATCGCTTTTGCGCTTTAAAGACATCATTCTCAAACTCATTTTTAACGACTTAAGACTCATGGTTTCTTTGTTTAAACAGCCCTCAAGTACTAGAGTAAATTGGCCATTAAGGGAAGATTAATGTTTATACAGTTCGCATTAGTATATACGTTTACGCAATAATTTTAATTACAAGTACTGTAATACAGGTTTTAAGGCAAGTTTTGTGGTTCTAATTAAGTAGTTCTTCATTTATTAATTACCAGTGTTTAAAGTATACCCATAAATATTTTTTTAAATAATTTATAATTCGAATTTGAATAATTGATAATGCTATTTAGAATTTTTGTTATTTTGTTCTAATTATACCAGCATTTGTTTCGAATAAAGTAAACTCATAATATTGTTGTATTGGGTTTCAATATGCTGTTTTTTTTTCTTTTATTTGTCATTTTTTATTGACCGCATTAGGTATAGCATGTTTGTAATTTCTTTTTTGTAATTTGTTAACTAGAAACAATAATGTTTGCAAAGTTTTCTTTATGTGTATAGTAATCATTCAAAAATTCGATTTCAATTGGATAAAGTACTGAAAAAAGTGCTTAAATTGATCTACCCCAATTTTCTTTGAATAGTGCTTTAATTAATATATTTACAATTTAGAGTAGTACCATATACATTTGGAAATATAGATCTTAAAAAATGTGTTCATTTTATGTACAAAAATGTGTAACGCTGTTAAAAGTGTACGCAATGTTTCTTTTCAATGGGTGGGAGACAACTTTAAAAGTATCCTTAAAAATATGGTTTCGTATTGTTTTTTTCGTTAAATTATTGTATACGATGTATTCAAAGCAATAGTAATGTAATAATCAATTTAGATCAGGAATTTCAACGATTTTGAACTTGCTCTCGGTAAAAATAAACTTTATTGAGAATTATGTTTATCTGTCTGCGTTAATGTGAACTCGATAGCAAAAATCACAAAGAGTTAAATGGATTGATTGTAAAAGTTCTTCAAATTTGTAAATTAGTATCAAATTTTGATAGAAATATATCAGTGCGAAGAAAACACTTTTGAAAAATATCTTCGTCGGTCTTTTGAAATATGAAACATCACATAAACGGCAATGTTTGTGTGCGTGTGTGTGTGTGTGTTTGTCTGCTATGTCCAGACGAATATATCGCACTTACAGCCATGAAATTTGGCACACAGGTAGTCGTAATGATGACTTAATGCACCTCGAAGCCGAAATTTCAAATTTTAATCTAGAATTTTTTTTTATTTAATGTTTTGTGTTGTTTTGGGTGATTTTTCGAACTGATTTCTCAATAGATTGGTTTCGAATAATTGTACGAGAAAAATAGATAGACCATCGGAAAGAGCACGCGATTTCTGTTCTAATGAAGTTAGTTTTGAATTTCTAACGTAATTTACTGAATTTTGAGAATTTAAAAAAAAATAGTCAGTTTTGCCATCTAAATGTTAGTTTTGTTTTAAATTTGTTGCATCCGACTTTCTAATAACACTATTATTTTCAATTTTTTTCAGCTTATAACTGCAACGGTTCTGTCGGATTTAAAACGAGAATGGTTAAAATATCTTTTTTTAGTTTTTTTAAAATTAATTTTTTCCTGGTAGTTGAACGATATGTTTCCTCTAGCGAAGCTTCCGCCTACGACAGTCTCCGGAACGTTGCGGGCAATTTCATTGGCTGAAGGGCCAGGGTGACGTCATTACTTTCGCGTTCTGCGAGATGATTTATTTACTCGATGACTTCGATTATTATTTTTAAGCGTGTCTTAACTTATTTCTTTGCCTTTCATACTTTGCTTGCGGTGTAATAAATATCACATTGTAATTTTTTAACATTGTTTTGGATTTAACGGTACTCGGTCGAGAGGAAAAAGAGGCGGACCAACTCAATAATATATATATATATTTCTATTTTGATTTCGTTTTTAAAACTTTAATTTATGTAATTGTATATGGGTTTTTTTTATTTTGTTGAAATCCCGATCCCACGGGCAACGCCGTGCGCGTACTGCTAGTATCTAATATAAGCGTCGCCATTAACATTAAACGAAAATATTACATAAATTTTCTATTACTGCAATTATTAACCAGCTCTTTAAACCATTAAAGCTTTTGAATAGCATTTGCACTATATTCCAATCTGACTCTCTAATGAATTTTGATTTAATAACCATATTAAAAGTCAGTGAATACTTTCATGAACTTATCACATCTGGCATAAACTTTTAATTGCAACGTTTAATCTCATTCTTTCTTAAAAGAAATTACCTTTTACGAATATAATTTATCCTTTGAACTGAATTTATAAGGCGTACCCCATTGTTCAATCAACTCATTTCTTAGGAGAGCAACTTCACTATACTCATACAAAAACCCTTTATGGTAGCATTAACAGATATTGGTGATGAGTCACCCTTGCAGTAATATTACTCAAAGACTTAATGTTCCGATATTATTGAAGAAAATAGGGGTGTAACACCTGGAAATTACGAGCTGGTCAGTTCATCCGTAACGCATTATTTCAACTGAACATCCTAAACTCGATTATCATAGGTATTACACTCTGACGTGTGACTTGATTAGTAATTCTACTGATGCACCGTCCATATGGCAAGGTTTGAATGATAGGTTAGGAATTCAATAAAGGAACACAGTTGATTGCCGGTTTCTCCCATAATGGACAACTAAACACATACATTTACGTTCTAGATCGTGTTAATGACTTTTTTGTTGACGCTTCGAATCTCTATACTCAACGGTTTTTTTTAGATTATGTATTAAAGAAATCTTAGATAATTATTTAAGCTTAAGGCGCCTAAATTTTTATTGAAGCGATAACACGTGGTTGTTTACGGCATTGTTGATTACTTGAAATTATGTATATTTGTGATTGACATCGGATTTTAAATTATATTTGAGGAACTTGATAATGACTTTTATATTTGAGGATTCGAATCTAAATCTGGATTTAGATTTGAATACTCGATACTATCCACTTGATATTTTTTTCTGGATCGTAATAACGACTGTTGTTGTTGAGGTTTGAAATTAAAATTTGTCGTTTGACCTTATTTAGTTTTTGAATCGAGCAGAAGCATTTGAGATTTTTTGCCTCAATACTTCATTTTCTTTTGAAATTAAGAAGGTTGGTTCTTTGTACAAATATGTTTACGGAAAGCTGCAACTGTGTTGTTTGTTTATTTTTGATTAGCAGTACGCGCACGGCGTTGCCCGTGGAATCAGGACTTCAATAAAGATGAAGAAAAAAATAACCCCGCGCACAATGGCAGGAAAAAGTTTTGAAAACAAAATCAAAACAAAAGATACACATTATTGATTTTCCCGCTTATTTTTTTCGCGATAAACAATATTAAAAAATTGCAACGTGAAAATAATTATTATACTACAAGCCACAAAGAAAATAATAATCAGTCACCCAATTCAAAGTTATGACGTCACCTCCCTTTCAACCAATCACATAGCCATCTGCGTTCCGGAAAAGGGCCGCTCGAGAAAAATAACTTTCATCTGCCCAGGAAAAAATTAATTAAAAAAAACGGGAAAAGATATTTTAAACGTTCTTGTTTTAAATCCGACAGAACATCTAGTTATAAGCTAGAAAAAATTGAAAATAATAGTGTTATTCGAAAGTCGGATGCAACAAATTTAAAAACAAAAAACATTCCGATGGCAAAACCGACTATTTTTTAAAAAAATTTCTCAAAATTCAGTAAATTACGTTAGAAATTAAAACTAACTTCATTAGAACGGAAATCGGGTGCTCTTTCCGATGGTGTATCTATTTTTTTCGTACAATTATCCGAAATCACGCTATTGATAAATTAGTGCCGAAAATCAACCAAAACAACACAAAGCAATTAATAAAAAAATTCTAGATTAAATTTTAAAATTTCGGCTTCGAGATGCATTCAATCACCATTACGACTACCTGTGTGCCAAATTTCTTGGCTGTAAGTGCGATAGATTCGTCTGGACATCGCAGACAAACACACACATACACACACGCAAACATTGTCTTTTATAACTATAGATTTGTTGTTTGGTACCGCTTTAATTTGTGACTTCCCATATTCTTTTCATTTTTTCTGCTTCTTCTTATTTTCATTATTTTTTATTTTGATGTTAATTAGTTATTATTCAATAAATTGTGCATTGGACAGTTTGAAATCATGTATAGGAAAATTTTAATCTATGATAAGAAATTGTGTATAGATTGATTTAGCCTTTTTCTTGTGATGCAGTGTGTTGCATGTTTAGGTTTTAATTTGTGGTTTCCAATATATATATATATATATATATATATAAAAGCTTTCTTTTCTTCTCTTTATTTTCCTTATGATTGTATTTTAATTTATGTTATTTGGTAAGTAATCAAGATTTTGTTTAGGAAAGTTTGAAGGTACGTATAGGAATTTGAAATTGTAAGAAATTGTGTTGGTTATTTTAACATTTTTTCCTATGAAGCAGTGTACTTTATGAAGAAATTTTGTACTCGGAATTGCTGGCGTTATTCGGAACTGTCAGACGCTCGATATTTGTATGTCCGTAAGGACAGGTCAAATTACTAGTTATTACGGAAGGTGTTAGCCTAATTAAAAAATAATTCCCAATGTATTGACATGATGCACAGACTACCAGTGATACATGTGTCGTGTATAAACGTTTAACACCCGAACCCTGAGTGGACTCGTATGTTCATGTTTCAATTTGTATTAAAAACTAGTTGCACCAAATCGTGCCAAAACAAATAAGTTATAAAATCTTGACCTAAATTTAGGATTTTTTTGTTTTTGAAATAATCAAATCGTGTTTACTTTTCAGCTGCAGTTCAATTGTTTCATTCGGTAATAAAAATTGTTTAAAAATGTAATACATTTGTAACAACAATTAAAATTGTGAAGTATTTATTGCTGTTTATTTTCATACTTTGTTTATAATTTGACTCTCCTTTAAAATATTTCGTGTTTCATCAATTACATTCTTTACATAAAGCGTAGCCATCGAATAATATCATAAACAACATAAATAACTATATATGCGATCTGTTGGCTGATACGAATGAATTTCGAAGTGTTGATATTTGAAAATAAAAGCTTAAAACTAGGTAAAAAAAAGATACTGTAATTTCATGCTTATGATTACAGCAACAAAACTTTGAAAAATTCAAATGGCAGCGCTCACATTATTTATGCTATGTGACTTAACCAAAGCAATGAAAATTAATGAGTGGCTTTGGAATTGTCCTTATAGGACAAAGAATGTTGACCTAAGACACAAAAAAATGTGGAAACAACCTATAAGTAAAAAGAAACGGCCTAAACTTTTAATTATTTTCACATACTCCACATGCCTACATTCATACGCTATGTACTGTTCAGCAATGGATTCCGAGACAACCACTTTCGGACGATTTTACAAGGAAAAGGGTGTCAGGCAATTAGTCATATGAGCGCATTTCCGGAGATCTTTCTTAGAAACACGCTCAGTAAAATGTAAACATCACCCTTCCATTCTTCACTTTCCCCCTATTTTGATGCAAATAATTCCGCCCGGCGCATGCGCAAAAGCGCGGAGGGTTTCCGAATCCGTTGCTAAACAATATGTGGGCGTTGGGCAGCAAATAAGCATGAACCATGGCAACAGAAACTTTATCCATGATGGCATCTTTAACCCTCTGACTACTAAGAGTTCTCAAAATTTGAATACAGTTGTATACGGAGGTTTGCTTACAAATTAATCTGTGGAATGGATTCGTCCGCCCCGTTCCCCCTTTTCTTCTCACTACGGGTGGTAGGAGATATGAATGGCATGTCTTTCATCTCTTATCTCTCCCTTAAGGCTCTCTTTAATGACCATTCGCCTAACTGCCTTCTCCCCCCTTTCGAAACAGCAGCCAGCCGAAATCCGCCCCACTAGTATAGAAGTTACATGGCCGGTTACGGGCGGTTTAGGAGTCAAAGTGTTAAAATCAGATTCAAATTGCGTATTCCATGTACATCCAATGATACCAAATGTATCTGAAAGTTTTGAAAATAGTTTTGATTAAATATTTAACGGATAGTTTCTTAGCGGTTACAAACATACCAACATCTTATAGATGCAACGGTTTTCATGTAACGAACTTTCTAATAGTACCTAAATGATGTAAGGATAAGATGGTGTCCCTTCTTTTGAGATCAAATCCACAGTAAAACTATTATTTATAATAAAAAAAACTAAAATACGCTAATTCGTTAACAAAAATGTGAATTTAAAATACATATAAAAATGACAATTAAAGAAAACAATCTTCTTACTTTCGAAGTTGAAGGTCCATAAAACGCAGCAATGTTCCCAAATCTTACGTGTCGCTACCTATAACTCAATACGCAAAAATTTTTGCCCCTCTTTTGACATAAATTCAACAAGAAATCATTAAATTATATTCAATAAAAGAAAACTAGACTCAACTCTGTAAAGAAAATGTGAATTTGAAATATATATAAAAATAGCAATTAAAGAAAAGGGTCTTCTTACTTTCTAATTTGAAGATCCATAAAACGCAACCATCTTCCAAATGTTACATGTCGCAACCAATAACTGAATACGTAATAACAGTATTCGCCTCTCTTTTGAAATAAATTCAAGGGAATATTAAATTACTTATAAACGAAAGAAAAGACTCAATTCTGTTACAAATAGATAGATTCAAAAAATATATAAAATTAGTATTTAAAAAAAATTTCTTCTTATGTTCTAAATTGAAGATCCGGAAAACGCAAAAATCGAAATCCCAAATGTCAAAAGTCGCTACGAATAACTTTCGCATATATCTTAACTAGTACTTCATATAAGCTTCGATAATTAGGGCTCATTACGTTCTATTCTAGTGTCCCAAATGTACGAAGAGCTTTTCGTGTAACGAACTTTTTTTAAGTACCTAAATGATGCAAGTATAATATGGTGTCCCCTTTTTTTAGATAAGTTCAACAAGAAAACCTTAAATTACATTCAAACGAAACAAAAGACCTAATTCTGTGACAAAAAGCTAAGTTTTAAAAAATATATATAATAGCATTTATAAAAATTACTGTCTTCTTACTTTCCAAGTTGAAGATCCATAAAATGCAACAATCTCCCAAATGTTAAATGTCGCATAACCAATAACTGTCGCATATATCTTAACTAGTACTTTATATAATCTTCGATAATTAGGGCTCTTTACATTCGAGACTAGTGTCCCAAATGTACGTAGTGCTCTCGTGTAACGAACTTTCCTTAACCTTCCAGCAGGCGCGCCTGCGCAAATCTTACGACAAACGGGATTTTTCTTACCCTATTTTTTTATTCGGAGTCAAAACTGTCTGAAAGTCATTACTATTCCTTCATGCGACCCCTCTCTTCAGGATTAAATGGGTTTCTCAAAGTTTCAAGGTGTTTTTATACTGTTTTATGCTTCTGTCGTAAATTTTATGCAGCGCGCCCGCTCGTGTAACTTGATAATTTCTTTTACGTCTTAACGTTTCAGTTTTCTAATTCTAAAACCAGTGCGGATTAGGGCGATTTAATATTTAATTTTACATTATCAAAGATATTTAATATGTAATAATCCACCAAGCTGAAGAAATTTTCTTGAAAAACTTAACGTTCAGTCTTATGAAAAAACACCTCACTACTCCAGCCCAAAAAAATCTGATCTCCGCCATATGCCTTACCATGTCTTTAAGTTTAAATTATATATCACAACCTGAAAAAGTAAGTGAGCAGCAATCAGAATTGAAAATAAGAGCTTGTGGCTTTTGTTTGAAAGAAAGAAAACGATCTTCAAAATCCATGAAATTCAGTAGGTGCAATATATATACAAATTATAGTATACTTTATACTGTTTAATATGTAAGGACAAAGATTAGAAACTAAGAAGAAAGACTTTGTTGTACAATCTTAGTTTGTATTATAATATTTTAGTATATATTGCTTAATAACATTTTATAAAATAATATTATTAAATGTCATTACTTTCTTTGATTTCATTATAATTATAGTTTTTGCAAATAATATTGTAATTAATTTTCACTTTTGATGAAAAGATTTGCTTTTCTTACATGTCTCTTAATAGTATTATGAAATAATTTGCAGCTGCCATAGTGAAAATGAAGAAAATTATTGTGTCGTAAAAAGTACGACACGCGCCCGCTCGTGTGAAATATTTTAGAGCGCCCTCTGGAAGGTTAAGTACCTAAATGATGCAAGAATAAGATGGCGTTCCCTCGTTTGAGATAAATTCAACAAAAAAACTTAAAATTACATTTAAACAAAAGAAAACTAAACTAGAACAATTCTGTAACAAAAAGGTCAATTTAAAAAAAATATTAAAGTAACATTTTAAAAAGCTGTCTTCTTACTTTCCAAGTTGAAGATCCATAAAACGCAACAATCTCCCAAATGTTACATGTCGCTGCCAATAACTGTCGCATATATCTTAACCAGTACTTCATATAAGCTTCGATAATTAGGGCTCATTACATCCTAGACTAGTGTCCCAAATGTACCAAATCTTTAGTTAGTAGTCTTAAGTTCCTTCCACTAAAATACAAAAAAGAACATCATCGAAAAGAAAACATAAAACGGAAAATAAATTGCCTTTCCTTTTGCAGGATAAACAGTACCCCGAGGACTTACTTAGCATTAATCCTGTAGGAGCGGTAGACCATGAACTCGACTTGAGGATTCCGTAAACGAGCAGTCTGAGTATTTTCGATGAGGGTAATTTTGGTTAATGTGATAAATCTTTGACTATTTTTTTATCTCTCAAATAACTCTTAGAAAATCGATTGTTGCTGTGCCACTATCTTATCAGCTGTGAAATTCCAAATCTTTAAGTTAAAGACACATTTCAGAAAATTGTAGAGGAGGACAAATGTTTTAATTTTGGAAAGGTTTTCTGCAGAATTCGCTAATACGATACAAAAATAGATAAGTATAATTTTTAAAATTTAACCTTATAAGCCTGAATTATTGCGTTTTTGAAATAAAAGGTCATCTGGTGTTTATTTTCAAGCGATACTAGAAATTGTTGCAGTTATATTGAACTCTTAAATACCCAGTGTTGCCTTTAAGCAAAATACCCAATTTTTGCCTCTAAAATCTGGAGAACAAGACTAAAGCTCAAATGCCTGTTGTTGCCAATAGCATACATAGTGAAAAGTTTATTAAACCAATTTACAGCATATAGATAGCAGCCTAAATGCTCTAAGAAAATAAAAATAAATCAATTTTTTTTTCACTCGATGCTACATTTTTCTTTGTTTTCTGGTTTGAGAATACCATATAATATTCTACAATGCTAACCCTTTTGCCTTCATTGATTTCACAGTGAAACCACACATTGGGCATTTTTTTAATGCACATGGACGAAACATAGCGTCATTTTTATTTCATAACTTACGAGCCAGATATATAGACCAACTTATATAAAAATTCCACTTCAATACCGTTAGTATTCACGAAGATATTAACACTGCAAGAGCTGAATTGCTTTTGATCTCTAAAAGAAACAAAATGATGAAGGTTCTTGCACAAATTGATATTTTTTAAAATTGAATCTTCGAAAGTAATATTGAATTTTATGAAGGTTGAATATCCTGAATACTCAAGTATACTTAGAAATTAAATATATAATTTAAATTGCATTTAGATGATAACTTATTCGGAGGAAAAATAGCCCGTTACCGTTCATTGGTTTCATTGTGAAGCCACAAATTTGGTAAAAATAATAAATGCTAAATTTTTTTCCCTTTACATATTTATGATTATCTAAAAGTCTAATACTCATTTTTGAAATAAATTTACTAATTTTCAAAATGAAACATGTAGTGAACTTGAAAGAGTTAAAGGAAATTCTTTATCCATACTGTTAGTTTTTAAAATTCATCTGTGTTGAATATTATAGAATTTTATGAAGAAAATTATTTTCTGAAATAAAGCCCAATGTTTTCGGTTGCTATCAAACTGTTTTATAGTCGTAAACAACACTTAAACCAAAATAGGATTTTAAAATTATTTGTCTCGTGTTCTATTCAAGAAATGAAAGTTAAAAAAACATATTAAAATCAATTTTTAGAAAGCCGGACTTTTAAGGCTTAAGAATACTTTGTCTAAACATATAGTTACACCTAACTAAAAAATCTTATAAAACTAAATATGAAGGAATTTAATTCGCGAGGGGGTGTCCGACACCCCACGCCATATAAAATGCGAAAAATGCTGACTTCCCTTTAATTGAAATGAGTCATATCCATGCTATCTGCCTTTGAGGTCACACTCAACCGACAGGACGTGTTTCAAGAAAAATTCTTCTATTTTTTTATTGGAATTCACCTTAAGAGATGTGAAACACCCTCTTGCGCGCCTCGCGTCAGGTTTCTTTGTTCAATTGAATGATCGTATTATGGACAGGAAAATAATAATGTATCGCTATTTAAGTTTTAGTGAGGAAACAAGTGGATTTTAAGAACATTCTATACAGTATACTCTCGATTATCCGTGCGCGGATTATCCGGTTTGCGGATTATCCGTGTTCATTCCGGACTCACAAAAATTTTTAAAGAAACATTTTCATGCTTATCATGCATGTAAAATAGATGTTGATGTTCAATCGAGAGATTCATTCCGTGAAACTAGTGAGCCGTGACGGCGGAGGCTAAAGAATAATTTTTTTCTTTCTTTCTCCATGATTCAACCCCTAATTTTCAGAGAAATGAATCATCCACTTCATGCTAATTCATTTTCGTACAAACACGCTTCTCTCCGACATGTCATTCTTTAACTTCTTCGTCTTCTTTCACTTTCGCACGTGTTCCTTTAGTTTTTGCGTCTTGTTAACCGTCAGTTAGTAGCGTGAAATGTTTTACTGGTAAAAATGAGTGGTGTGGAACGAAAACGAAACGTTTTAAATGTTAAACAAAAATTAGAAATCCTTCAAAAACTTAATAATGGAGAATCAACTAGTACTGATGCAGAAGATGCACTAAATGAGGGAAATACAATTTCTCATTCTGCTGCTCTACAATCTGTGGAAACTTTGTTAGATTATATGGGACAAAGAGGAATTGATTACGGTGACATTACTGCAGTGCGTAAAATGTGTCGATATACGACAAGAGATGAACAAACAGCAGAAGCAAAGACTCATTACAGATTTTTTTTAAGCAGCAAATACTAAAAGGAAAATTCCTAGTTTGATGTTATACAGCATGCAAATGCAAGTAATTTTTATATTTTTGTACTGATGTTGATTTTTTCTTTAGTAAAAAGGAGTTTTCGGATTATCCGTGTTTTTCTATTGTCCGTGCGATCCCTGCCGGTGATTAACCCGGATAATCGGGAGTACATTGTATTTCTAAAATGGGGAATTTTGCGGGTACAAAACTTTTATACTGGATAATAGTGTACGTGAATATGTCAATACATTCATGCAAAAGTTATATTATTCTGGACGTAATGTAACTGTAATCAGCTGGTACATGTCTTATCCGCTTTCACAAAAACTATTGGAGGAAAAGATTAAAATTGTAGAAATTATTCTGAAAAATAAAAGTGTATTACGCCTTAAATTTATTAGATCTAAAGATAAAGTCCATCAGAATTAATATTTGGATTTCCGAAAAAAAATGATTTCCTGTGTACCTAAGAAAATTAGAAGCAATATTTCCCTTTCCCAATTGTATAGCGATTATTATATTGATGATTCTTTACAATAAAAAATGTTGAAAACATGTAAGAAATTCCACTTTTCTTATCTGTTCGCAATGCGCTAAATAATATAATGTATTATTTATTAATTTTTTGTCTAAAAATTTGTTAATGTAAAACTAAAACAGCTTGAATAAATGATTTGGAACACATATAGCATAAAAATGTTGCTAGTTTTGCTAAAATCGCGAAATAACGGATTGGGCTTTCGCACACACCCCCCTTGCGCGTCTTCGCGTTACTCTTCGTATCTCGTGTCCTCACAGGTTAAAATTTTTCTCAACTCTAAGACAAATTTACAAATTTAAAGACAAAAGTAACTGTTCCACATTTTATTATTAATTTAAAACTATTGTTTCTGGGAATATATAGCGCCACACCAATTGCCACATATGCAAACGGAACAAACAAGTATTTAATTCATTTCGAGTTTACAGTAGGAAACTGTTTCTAAGCAAAATCGAACCAACTGAAATCCATTGCACTACAGACTATATACAATGAAATAATTAAATTTGTAACAATGTAGCATTCCGGAATGTTTTGTCAAAACAAGTATACCGCCGAAAATTTCTATTTGCATTTGATTTCTTAACTAATTACTGCTTTCACATTATCATTTATTTCATTAACACTTTTATCACCAATTACTTTTAATACGGACAACAATGTAAAATTTATTTCATTGAATTATTGATAAAATGGTAAGAAAATGTTCATCAAAGCGTGAGAATAAATGTTGCTTTGACTTATATTGTAAATGCAAATTTTTGACTGTTATTTAAAGCATGAATTGGGAATCGTGAAATTTATCTGTATTTCACTCGAGACTTTCTGTTGTGTAATTCGTCACTTAACAAGAAATACCACCTATCTCACTTTTTGAAGTTTCAAAGAAAATACTTGATTTTTCGCAACCAATAACGGATATTTCTGAATTGTTTTAACTTCTGATGAAAACAAAACACCGCATATTCCAACAGATGTGAAAAAGATTCAGAAATATTCGTTACTGATTGCGAAAAATTGAGAATTTTCGTCCTCATTGAAATTTTCAAAAATTAAGACAGGTGGTTCTGCTTGTTCAGCGACGAATTACAAAAGTAGCTGTCCCTCTTAATTGCAAAATATAAGTAATTTTTTGTTCAGAATACACGGCGTAAATACCCGGATTTTCAACATCTCCTTAGACCTTTTCCAAGAATCATTAATTAAGCATAACCTTCGCATTGTTATTGAGTGAATCGAATAAAGAAGGTTTCCTAATAGATTCTGCGACATTTTTACTAATTTCATGGCTGAAGCATTGTTGAAGTGTACATGACAACAAATTGGATCTCATTTTGAAAAGAATTTGCGGTAAATATTTCGTTAACTAAGAAGAATTCCTTTTTGTTTTTCCTGCTTTTTTAAATGACACAATCATTATTATGGGTCACCTTGCGTTTTCGCACCGATGGTATGTTATAGGTATGCTACCGATCAGCAGAACCCAATCTTTGTTTTCTGGTGCCTTTTTTAGTTTTTCTTGAATATCTCAACAACTCTTCAGTTTACACACTACATGTGATTTAACAAATTAAAGAGCGTAAAATTCCCTACAAATTCATTCTTTTACTTTTCTTCCAGTTTTTATGTTTCTGCAAATAGTGGCTCTAAACTAATTTTTGATTTTTAGTAATTTACGACCCCTGTACCACCAAAACGGCGTGTTACCTATCTGATTTTTTTAAAAAAATGGGCTTTCATTTAAAAAACAACTTGCAGTTGAAACATTATTAGTTTCTTTTTTATTAAGTTTTGAAAGTGTCCAACAATTCTCGGGCACTCTGTATTTTTGCGATTTTCACCCACCAAACGTCGTTTGCGATCCTATGTTATATGATAATTTTTCATCCTCTTGATGCCTACTATTACCCCTCTGAATTCTGAATTTGTCGATCAAATTCGGCAAAACCCTGCAGACACCACACCAACATGAATGAGGACGTTTGATCACTGACGACAAATCTAACATGCATCAGGATTACTTGTATACAGTTGCATAGCAAAGAATACGGTTTGATCCCCGGACGCGAAAGATGCTCGAAGATATAAAAGAAGTGCACTTATTTCAGTTTTTAATGTCGCATATACCTAAAGAAAAGAAAATGGTGCTTCTTCTCGAACGGCCTTTTTTCATATCCCACGCCGACCCAGTGTACCGAAGGGTTTAAAGCTTATCATGAGTCGACGAGAAGAAACATTTCAATGCAAATAATTGTGAAATGTAATTCTACAAAAAGAATAATGCAATACAACATAAAAATGACAATGCAAAAATAATAAAATACAAATACCAAACATAATAAATAAATACATGCACACATAATAAATAAATACATGCACACATAATAAATACACACCTTGTGTTTTCGCGCAGAGGTCAGTGGACAAAGATGACATCTTATATACATCACACCAACATGAAAAAGGACGTTCAATCCCTGACGACAAATCTGAACTTGCACCAGGATCACTGGCACACAGTTGCATAGCAAAGAGTGCGGTTTTATCCCCCGGACACCAAAGGAGCTCGAAGATAGAAAGGAAGTACACTTATTTCAGTTTTCAATGTCGAATATAGCGAAGGAGAAGAAAATGATACTTCTTCTCGAGCGCCATTTTTTATTTCCCACGCCGACCTAGCTTACCCTACGGTGTAGAGCTTGTCACGAGTCGACGAGAAGAAAAATTTCAAATCAAATAATCGTGCAATATAATACTATGCAAAAAAATAATGCAATACAACATAAAAATGACAATACAAATATAATAAAATACAAATACAATGCATAGTAAACTAATACATGCACACATAATAAATAAATAAACATATATAAGAATAAGCAAAAAATTAAAAATCGCATGGCATAAAAAATAAAATTTTAAAAATCATCAGAAGTAAAATAAACAAAAAGAATTTATAAGAAGCACAACCTTATGCAGCAAGGACAAGAAACAAAAGGTACACTAAAAAGAAAAAAGTAAAGACACGAAGTTTGCGATAGAATTTAGAGAAGAAGAGAAGAAAAATATCTGATTCAATTTAGAGAAGAAAAAAAACGATTTTCATAATCGATTCGGGCACCATTTACACTTGCTAGGCCACTCGGCAGATTTTCCGTTGAGTGGCCTCTTCAACTCTCTCTCTTTCTGACACGAGTCACCCACTGGACCGAAATGAAATTCTTAATTCTCCTAGCAGTGCAGACGTCTTTTCATGTTCATTTCAAGAGCAGAGGACTCGTATTTATATCCATTTTCTTAAACAACCATGAATGAATTATACTTAAGATTTCAGATATATAAATAAATACGAAAAAAATAGATTGATTTAATTCTAAATTTTCTAACCTGACAGCTAAAAGATCAAAATACTTGGTGCTTGGAGGGTTAATTATCAAGGAATAATTCTTATACTTGCTAGAATAAATTAGTGATGTTTTTTTCACAATATATTCATTTCTTCCTTTTTGGGAAACATTTCATTAACTGGCTAATCTGTTCTAAATATGTCTGAAGATAATAACTATCTGTTTTATAGATAGTTATTATCTTGGTTCTTTTTTCCATTATATATAATTTCAGGAGTTGACAGTAACAAAATGGAGGTTTAAAATTTGTTAACAGCGACTATTTCAAATCTGTATAAGCATTCCTAATTGCTTTCTTTGCGCAATATCGTTCAACGTGTTTTGTCTAGAGCATTAAATGTTAAATTTATCTTTTCTGTTTTACTTTACAAACTGAAAAGCAACATAGAATACATTTGATATTAACCGAGAACAACAATTTATAAGATTTATTTCATTCGATTTTGTTCAACTATATTAATAATTGCCAAAAAACTAATGAATCCTCGAACATATTTGTCATTCCAAAGATTTAAATTCTTCTTCTATTTATTAGCTTAGAAGTGGTAGAAATAGTCAGTCTAGGGTTTATAAAAAGCTAAGAAATTTCTAACTGATTGGCGTATTGTATTTGTGGTAATTTGATATGTTCTGGGAAGCTATAACCGATTAGATTTTTTTTCCCAATGTTCTACTAAAATTAAATGTAATATATTTAAATAAATACGTTTATTTTTAAGGAGTTTACATTTTTATTAGGAAATTTTCATATATTCCTTAAGCCTGAGCCAAGATAAGAAAAAAATTAAAAAAAGAAAATCTGTCTTATGCCGGCATGCCAAGAGTTTTGAAATCTTCAAAGATGCTACCTGCAGGGAATTTATTTTTATCAGCACAGTGTTAATTTTTTATGTTACTATTCTTAACAAGAGCAACAATAAAATTATGTCGAACGTTTTGAAATCTTGTTATGTCTTTTATGAAGAAAAGAAGCATCTTAAACTTGAAACGTATGTATTTGTGTAGATCGTATCATTATTTTAAAAATCCTGTTCACATGATCAAAAAATAAGACGAAAAATAAGCAAAGACATCCAATATCATTGACAAGTCCATTCTTTGTCAATATCAAAAGTGCAAACCTACATAAAATATAAAAGTAGAATCTGATGCAGCGCTCTGCAATACATCATTTGAAATGCAGATGACGGTTTTATGCCTTAGGAAGATGAATAAGAGAAACACAAGCATCAAAAAATTTTCAACAATACAATCCCGCCAGCCTTCTGTTTGTCTTAGTGGTCTTAACGCTCAAAAGAAACCGCTCCCTTTCTTCTATTGCAAACTTATTTATTCCCTTTTTCATTTATCTCTGGCGAATTTTTTAGATCCATGTCTGTTTATACTTAGAGTATCTCCTGTATCTGATATATATTTTTTACTTTTTATCCAAACACGGGAGAATTTCTATTTCTTCCCACGCCAAGTCCACGCTTCTTTTTGTTGCTTTTATTTTTATAGATTCATTTCATTTCATTTTTGTACCCTTTTTCCATTTGGTTTTGCTAACCTAGTCGCCTTTCTTCTGGTTTACTTTAATTTACAGACCTAAAGGCACACGAAATGTTGGCGGGAAAGAGCGGGGTGGAGAGCCCGCGTATCCTCAAATATCGATCCCAAATCCAATAATGGCCGCTGTGGCTGCAAACCGCTTCCTTACTCGTAAAAGGAGTGCAGCCTCTCGATCCCTTTTACTAAATTCTGTACGCAAGGGAAGGGGCTTTCGGGAAAATTGCGAGAGAAAGCATGTGAGACTCGTAAATAGTGAAAAATGAACCACAGAAAAGCGTCCATTTATTCAAATTTAACACGGCGTTTACCTTGGCAAAGATTCATTTCCCCGATTTGCTCTATCCCACAGCGCGTCGGTGGCAGGTTTATGTCCCAGGATTTGAAGTCCAGTTGGGAACTTATCGGAAGTTTTGGGTTTTATTCGTGTTGCTAAATACCCAAGCATTTTACTCTTTTTCTTGGTGTTTTTTGCGTTGAGAAGATAAAATGGTTTTAAGGAATAAGGCTAAAACTTTATTATTTATAAAATCAATAATTTCCTGGTTATTTTATTTCTGAATAGAGTCCGTAGAAATACACCTTTCACTGAATTCTGTATGCAAGGGGAGGGTTTTCCGCGAAAATTCCGAGAGATAAAAGGGGGACCACCGTAAACAGTGAAAAATCAACCACAGAAAAGCGTCCATTTATTCAAATTTAACACGGCGTTTACCTTGGCAAAGATTCATTTCCCCGATTTCCTCTATCCCACAGCGCGTCGGTGGCAGGTTTATGTCCCAGGATTTGAAGTCCAGTTGGGAACTTATCAGAAGTTTT
Organism: Araneus ventricosus; assembly: GCA_013235015.1. Lineage (NCBI taxonomy): Eukaryota > Metazoa > Arthropoda > Arachnida > Araneae > Araneidae > Araneus > Araneus ventricosus. Next base: position 94,775 of record BGPR01002814.1, on the reverse strand, counting down.
GGGTTTTGTTTCCGTTTCTAAATACCAACGCATCTTAATGTTTTTCTGCGTTAAAAAATAAAATTCTTCAAAGGGATAAGAATGAAATTTTGTTATTTATAAAATGAATTCCTTCGTGGTATTTTTTCTAACTAGAAAATCACCCGTCATGGTATGACGGGTGCAAATTGCCTCTTCACTCAAGAGATTTCCGGTCAAATCTGTCGTGTTTAAACAGACATATATACGAGAGAAATGTTTAACATTGATTGAAAACAAATAAAATAAACATATGTTTTATGACAGGAAATATATTTTAATTACATATTATTTACATATTTCTTTATTCAATAAGCCTCTTGGTAAAGAATATTCAGTGTGAAGTATTTTTCGTTGTTTAACACTTTCCCTTGTACTTCAGATGTCTTTGTGTAAATTTTAACGTTGCCAAAAAATATTATCAAATTATATCATCACGATTGCACTAAATAATTAGATGCATCTTCGCGCCAAACTATATCACGCGCATGATATACCACTGATGTGATTTACTACTTTCTATTAAAAAACGGAAATTAATTTGAAATATATGATTAATATAATTTAAAATTACTCGGGAATTATTGATCATAGCGCGATAAATTTTATATCAATCGATAACAAATTTTATTTCACTATTCTAAAACTATTAAATTGAAATTAGAATGACAATTACTTTTCTAAATTTAAAATTACTGAAATTTAGGTTCTCTAACACTGAAATAACGCTGTTTAACGTCTCGCAGTGCTATGGCGCGATTTTTATTGTTGGTGACGTCAGGCCGAGAGATCTGGGCTATTATATTAGTAATTGAGTTTGCAGAAATGTCTTCGAACTTGGATGTGCAGTTGCGAATTTTTCTGAATTTATGAATTTTGACCCTGTTTCTGTAGGCCACGTTTCAAAGAGAAAGCATGTGAACAGTGAAAAAAGAACCAAAAAAGCATCCATTTATTAAAATTCAACACGGCGTTTACCTTGGCAAAAATTCATTTCTCCGATTTGCTCTATCTCCCAGCGCATCAATGGCAGGTTTATGTTCCAGGATTTGAAGTCCAGTTGGGAACTTCTCGGAATTTTTGGGCTTTGTTCCCATTTCTAAACACCAACGCATTTTATTCTTTTTCTTGGCGTTTTTTGCGTAACAAAATAAAATAGTTTTAATGGATAAAACTGAAATTTTGATATTTATAAAATGAATTCTTTCGTGATTTTTATTTTTAAGTAGAGTTCGTAGAAATGTACCTTTTACTAAATTCTGTACGCAAGGGGAGGGCTTTCCGCGAAAACGGCGAGAGAAAGCATGCGAGACCTGTAAACAGTGAAAAATGAACCACAGAAAAGAGTCCATTTATTCAAATATAATACAGCGTTTAACTTGGCAAAGATTCATTTCCCCGATTTGCTCTATCCCACAGCGCGTCAGTTGCAGGTTTATGTCCCAGGATTTAAAGTTCAGTTGGGAACTTCTCAGAAGTTTTCGGTTTTGTTCTCGTTTCTAAACACCAACGCAATTTATTCTTTTTATTGGCGATTTTTGCTTGAAATAATAAAGTGGTTCTAAAGGATAAAAATGAAATCTTAATATTTCGAAAATGATTTTATGTGATTGTTATTTCTAAATACAGTCCGTATAAATGTCCCTTTTACTAAATTTGTACTGAAGAGGAGAAACGTTTTCGAAAAATGCGGAATTATATTCTTTTTTTTTTTACATGTTTTAATAATGCTACACATATATATTTTTTTTTATTCGTTACGAATATTACAGGGGTTTAGACAAAAAATAGTTTTGATGGGATAGGATAAATGTTTAGTGTTTACAATATGTTATTATAATTAATTTTACAGATAATTCATTGATTTTTTTTAAATTTTTAATCGGAATCGTGGTTGAATCTTGGAATTCTAGTCTGCAATTCTAATTTTCTCGAAAAATGTGGATTTCGTTCCCCTTTCACAAGAATAATTAGTTTTATTATTTATTTCTAATTATTTCGATAATAAAACAATGCAGTATAAATTTATACCAATAAAATTTGAAAACCATAGAATTCTGCTAATTTATTTCAAGGCAAGTTTACGAATTTATATTTCTAAGGAAGAGAATAATAATGCTTCAATATTTTTAAATATTTTTTCTAATTACTGTATGGAGGTTGACCAAATTTCGGTTTTCCACTAAAATCGTGAATGAATGCAAATCTTGTAGTTTGAATGTCTCGTATGAATGTTGGAAACTTCTCGATATTTTGTGTTTATTGCCTGCCCCTGAACTAGCGTATTTTTTTCTGGAAAAAAATACGTTAAAAATACATTACGGAATAAAAAATCTTTAAAGGAATAGGATTAAAGTTTTCAGTGTCTATAAAACTGTTTTTAATTAGTTTTAGAAAAACTGCTTGGATTATTGGCTTCCATTGGAATTCTTAAAATTGGTTGCTTAGATTTAAGACTATTTTGAGGTTCTGTGAATTTCTGACCTGTTTAAATAATAAAATGTTTTATTCCTAGTTTGAGTAACTTTGTGGATGATTTAAACTGAGGTGAATAATACTTAAAAATCCAAAAATAACTCTCAACTATTTTCTTTCGTAGAAAATATACGTATTTTTGATTTCTAAGTGGAGCTATGATCGTGTTTGTTAATTAGAATTTAAAATCCTGTGGCATCCAGTACGTTTTTTAGAGAGAAATTACTTTTTTTAAATTTCTGTTTTTTGAACTATAAGATATAATTAAAATACATTAAAATGTCTTGAGAAAAGTTTTAATATACTAAAATAGTTTTCGCTTACTTAATTCGCAGAATGTGAATAGAATTTCGACTTTGCCTAGACTTCTGAATAAGCTTCATTCTTGAAGGTCTGCATTTTGTTATTTCAAATCATATGGAATAGGTTGTTGAATTAAATGCAGAAATTAATAATCGGTACCAGAGATATAAACATATTCAAAGAAATATAAAACAAATGCTCATCGAAAATATATTATATTTGGATTTGTTAAAGACAGTATTAGCGTGTTTAAAGGCAAAAAAGTCCTTAGTGGTGGCGGCTTGCTGTATTTGCTGGTACGCGATCCTTCGCCTCTTCATATTATCATGACATTTTGACGTGAAAACGTCTTTCCGCTCGTTACAGTGATAGTCGGTGGAAGTTTCTTGTGTGACAAAATACCGTCCGATTTGAATCGCTAATAACTACGAGACTAATGATGCGAGAAGAATGGTTGACCCTACAAGGAATAGGTCATATCTGTAAGAGTTTGTCGCATAGTATTTGTTTCGCCTGTGACGTCATCGTACCAGTGTAGGCGCATGCGCTTCATTGTTATTAATTGGCTTTATGTGAGGTTATAAATAAGTGTAACTTGGAAGAGCGGTTAGCTAGGAGGTTGATTCTGATGTCGTATCAAAGAGCTTGAGGAGTATTACAAGGACCCAAAATGAGATAATAAAATTTTTTTATCAGAATATAAGTAAAATTCGGTACTAAATTCAAAATTTCAAACTCCGCATGTGTTTTGATTATAACATGCAGAGTTTTCTTTCGAATTATACGAAACTTACAGAATATTTGACAATACGTAAAAGAAACAATGTATTAAAATTTGAATTCAAAAACTTGAATATTACGGGAAATATGAGATTTGTAGTAAATAATGTTCTACCGCGCATAAGCGAAATGTAGTTCTATATACTGTCAACAGATAGCGCCATCGAAAGCTACTGTAAATAAAACATAAGAAAGGCGTAGTTCGGGTCCTCTCCGTAGAGTTTTCATGAAAACGTCGGGATAAAATCATAAAACAAGTATTTCGTTTTAACATGTAATTTAATTATCAATCTCTTTAATACAATTTTTACACAGAATAGTATAAAGGTCACAGAATAGATAAATCACAAGTTTATCGCATGTAGCAAGGGTTAGAAGTAGCTTGCGATTTATCTAATCTGTACCCATTTTATATCTCTGTGTAAATACTATATTAAAGAGATTGATAAAACAATTATTTCGTATTAATATGTAATTTAATTATGATTTTATCCCGACGTTTTCACGAAAAATATACGGCACGGACCCGAACTGCGCCTTTCTTATGTTTATTTCCGCAGTTTGATACCATTAGTAATCACATACAAGCCATTCTTCGCCCTGCCTTAGCATCCGGTTCTACGTTCAATGACCGGCCGCCACGACTTCATCGAGAACTCTGACCCCCATATAATAGCCCTCATTCCAGCGGCTCATGCGGAGACCCCAAGTTTTACAGGAGTACGACTTGTAATCAGAGATGGGCCCTATGAGCCACACCACCATTACTATACCCACCAACTAGTAAGGAAGGAAGCGAGAACTCGCTTACTTATACCTCGGCTTCTCATCCGTGAACTCGCGATGCTCCCCGGTGCGACTGTAATCAGTTGTAAGCCACAAGGAACATCACGCCGCCCTGCCGTAGCATCCGGGAAACACATGAAAGACCGGCCGCCACGACAGAATAGTCAGGCTCTGAGGTTCCTATATTATAGCCGCCATTACGAGCGGCTCTAGTAAAAGGAACTTCATCCAGGATCCTGAATTGCTAATTAAAAGGATTTCGAAATAAGCACTAAACGACAAATTAAATACCGTTGCTTACGCAAAATCCTTCGCATCAAATGAGACTGATTAATATGTAAATTATACCACTGTTGATGACTTTATCACTACTAATTAAGATTTAACCATACTTGACTGAAACTAGACTAAATGATGTTATTTTATCTATCGGGTAGATTTCCTGTTTATTTCTTTACCACGAAAATTGTCCGTTCCAAGGCAGCAAATTTTTTCCTTTATTTGCCGCATTCTGTTAACCATGCAGTTGAACAGTTATACCAAAGCTATATTTTATGGAGCACGCTAATCATAAATAATTTATTAACCGCTTAACCGTCGTGTCCGTTTGTCGTACGTGCATCGAATTATCGCATTTTTGGCCTATAAACTAGAATTTAATCATTATTTAGCTTTATAATTTGACCAAAAATTACGTAGAATCCATAATCATCTCAAGTATCCTGTGCTTTCTTAGATGAATGTAAACAACCAGCCTCTTTCCAAAGCAGAATGGTCATCTTATTGGATAGCAAAGTAAATAAAACTGTTAAGGGATTAATACATCTAAGAAGCATGCGAGAAAGATATAAAATTATTTTAGCAGAAGTATTATGCTTCAGAACGCGTTTTTCTTAATCGCATAGTCACTCATTTAGAGAATAATATATTTTAATTTTGCAGTTCTAAAAATAGCAATAAATGTATTTATAGAAACGTATAAAATTTTTAAATACTGATTCGTACAAAAAGTATTTAAAAATACAATTTTTAATGTTTTCAAACAACACGTAACCGTTTTGCTTAAATTCATATACATAAAGATTAGAACCCTTACAAAATTACCAGCCTTTTAGTACTAAATATTGCTAAACATTTCTGGCTGCTGTGGCTTGGTTCCAGATCTCGGGACTGAAGGGACTCGGATCCCTTCAGTCCCGAGCTCGGAACACAGTTCCATCGAAGATTTTTCGTTTAACTCGACAGAACGTGCGCCTGCTTAGCGAACGCTAAGACGCTCGGGGGTCGTAGAATGACCCCAAACTAAAATTAAACCCTGTGCTGTTAAAATCATATTTTTGGTTAGAAAAATAACTCTTTTGACTTTTAGACATTAAGAATACAGTGCTTAACACAAATCGAATATACTCGATTATTATCCACTAATAAAGCAAGGATTTCTAGAGGTTCAGTTTTCGCTCATCTTTCGAGTGACAAGTTTGGTGCGCATTTCTCGATAAATACATTTGTTCACTCTGCAATTAAATGTATCATGTTATCGTTGATGAATAACTCTCAACTCTTCACAGGGCTTGTCACATCTTTCTCTGGTCCTTTTGTTCCAGGTAAGTAGGAGAGAATATTTTGACAACGAACCTTCTGCCTAAATTTTGTTTTCCTCCTCTCAATGCCTTCTTTTGATGAGAACAATTTCCAGAATCTCCGTCCTTTTCCGATTCCGTATCATGTTCGCTGGAACTTTCACGATCTGAAAAAATCTCTTCTAAAAAATTCTAAGGTCCATTGTCTTCATTGTCAAATTCTGGATCTTCACCAGTTTCAACTTCAGCACGAAGTTTACGTAAATGCTCCATTTAAGGAGTCGGCATTGTGAGAAGCAGTTAGATATTTCAATTCGGACAGAAGAAAACGAGCTGACCTTATCTGCTGGCTACGTGATTATAACTAGTCTGTGGAACAAGCGGAAATACCTGCGGGGTCATTCCATATTCCCAGTAACTGACCAAACGCGTATTAGGTGACGAAATAATTCCAGAAATACATTCTAAAAACTCAGAAAATGAATATTGAGGTGGCAAACTCAGAACTCATGAGGAAGGAATGAACAGGTAGCTAGTTTTCTAGGAATCTGAGTTTTCTGAGGACTTGGAGGTCCATGCTCGCTCCTCGACGTTCTAATTATGTCTTTCCGAGAGCGGAAGAGAAAAAGTCTTGTATAACTCTCCATCTCTCCCGGGTTAAGCGGGGACATTGGCGTGGTGTTAAAATTTGAAGAGGGGAAGGCTGACTCAAATGTCCTCATCATCAAACGATGGTTCAAATTTACAAGGTACGTCATAAAATAGCCCTCGTATAGCTTTATATAACTGAACTAAACGCTATTAAAAGATGTAGACCTGAATTTCTACAAAATATCGGATTGGTGTGGTTCACTTAAGTTGCCAGAATGGTTCGTAGTAAATTTATGTAGGAATGGAGGGCCCTCGTATGGGTTGAAATGACTCCATCATCAAAGAAGGAAATATATTTAAAACTTTAAACATAGAAGAAGATAAATCACACATTGAAAACGGCAAGAACATAGAAAAATAAAGAGAGAGGTCAAAAGGCCTTTACTAAACGTTAAAAGTGAAGCTGACATCGAGAGACATTCTCACTTCTCTCTCCGAGAGTGGAAGAGAAAGATCTTATATTGCCATTAGCCAGATCGGACTATTGCCATCAGTTAGGGACAAACTACATTTCCCACATTCCTGTAAAAACATATAAAGGTGAAAACAAAATTCTGTATAGTATTATATTTGATATTGACCCTCTGATTCCTAAAGTCATTGAAATAAAGGTACCTCAAAATACGGGAACGTCCGATCTCCTTCATCAAAGATAAGGGAAATTCACTTCCCCCCTCAAAAACCACAATGACAGCTGGCATTGTCCGAATTGTAAGAAAACTCCCCTTCTCCCCAAACACATCTGGGCGAGCCACTCGAACGAAGAAAGCACGCGCCGCGGGTGTGAAGTAAATCACACTTAACGAAAGGGGGCGGAAATTTCAGTGACATTCGGACGTTTCGGACGGCTATCGTCTTTTGCTTGAAAAGACGTATGGGACGGTTCCGTATAGATAGAGTTAATGCACGAGAGAAACATTTTTTCCTTATTATTTTGATCTTTAATGAGCAAAACAAACTTCCAGAGAAGCAGTTGTTAGCTAGAAAAAATATCAGAACTATACTAGGTCAACTAGATATTTAAAAGAAGTAATTGCATGATCTTAGCAAATACTAGCCATACGTGACTAAAATAATCTTCCAAGAACTCTAAACACTGAAATATTATTCCTGGTCAGCAGTGCTTTGGGACATTCGTAGGAACGAAAAAGAAAGTTAAATATATAGGAAAATCAAATAAACACGAGAAAACAGTTTCAGAAGAAAAAGTAAATTAATAAAATAATTCGAACGTTAAAAAAATTAAATTAACTTTCAAGCAAGATAAACCCGAATAAACAATGTAAAATACAGAACAACTTTAAAACGCAGAAATTATAGTCAGAAAAATTTATCAAATGCAATAAAGGTTTTTCTCCCGAAATAGAATTTAATCCGTAAAGAGAGCGTTTGAGGAGTTAGAAATCTTTCTTGGAGCTTTCTATTTTTCCTTGAAAATAAAGATGGAACAGTTATTTTCAGCATCGCATTCAACGCCAACGCAGAGCGAAAAACCATTTGTTAGCTGTTCGATTGTTTATTATTGTTACAAGTAAATGATTATATTTCATTAATATTTTAATTTCCAGGGGATTGTAATAATTCTTAAAACCATGCAGTAGATTATCTGTGTTAAATTAATCATGTTAATAACAATATCTCAAACTTATATATAAGAATAAGAACAAGATTTATTTTCCTCTAATGGTTAGTAAACTCTTCTTTAGAATCGGGTTTATCAAGACAAATTTATAAAAATAAAGTAATCAGGCATAAAGTTTGCTTGATGGTTTAGTTATATTAACATCCCGTTTTGAAGCAACATGAGGGTTAATTTAAGGACGGATCTCGTAATTTTGGAGCGCGGTCAGATGACGAGGACGACATGACGCCACCAGACACCCCTGGTGCCTATAACCTCAAGGGTTAGGTGGGTGCAGGGTGGATGAGTACAATAATTTCCACCACAGGGCCCTGGGAACCTACGCGAATGCCATAACCCGAACAACTTTAAATTCTCTCCTCCCCCATGGTTTAAAGTTATGAAAAAACCCAAACTTAAACTGGAGAAATTATTGAATCGGAACAAAAAAAATGACCTGTTTGGGCAACACACTCTTAAAGAGTTTGACATTTACAGACAGAAATGATAAAAACACATTTAAACACCAGAACTTTATTAAATATAAAACATGCAGGATACACAGGAAAAAGGTTGTAAAATATACACAATTAAACACAATTACCAGAAAAAACTGTTCTGAATAAAAAAATGAACAAAGAAATAAAAAAAATAATAATATTAATTTTGACACAAAATGCTTGAACTGTTAGTATTATGGCAGTTGATTACACCTGTTCCAAAAAATCCACATTCTTCCTTTCTTATACCATATGCACGTTGAAAATTTCAGTGGAGCACGAATCTAAGGATGTATAGGGAATTTGTATTCAAGCAGTTTTTATTTTTCTCAGATTAGGAGTTTGTCTCTCTTGTTACTGTCTGATGGTTGCTTGACTGTATGAGACAATTACCTATTAATAAAATGCTCTAAAACGCAGACGGGTTTGTCCAAACAAGGTGCAAAGCTGAAGACGCAATCAGACTTTTTCAAACGCTTTCACTGGATGGCTTGCTGACGAAAAGGTTGATGTCGTTTATAAACGATCACTAATGAAAAAAAAAACTGATTGGACCCTTGATTTAAAAGTTGATGTATTCGAGGCTTAACCGAGTCGCTAGATGTCTGTCTTAAAAAGGACCTGGTAAATAAGAATGTGATTGGTAATCCCTCGGATTCTTCCACGGGACAGGTGATTTGACGCAACTGTCCTATACCATTCCTGTTTTAAGCTGGGTTTTGGAAGTTTCATGTACCAGGATGTTGTTAGTAGACAAGGCATAGGCATCCCCCTCTCAAAACTTCCGCACCACACCAGCCGCAGGACTTTTGACCCCCTACGTATGATTTAAAGTGCAACATGCCCAATATCTGACTGTTATTCAGTGGAATCTGGTTTCGAACCTGGAACCCTCCGGCTGCGAAGATGAAAGCTTACCACTATTATACTGCTGCCTCATCTTGAATGGAGAATTAAATTATTTTTTATTTAACTGTATCCCAAAATATCTTCTCAAACTGGACGTCGAAATTATATTACAGAATATCATAGCAAGAAATTCTTCAATGAAATTTAATTTCAAAGTAAACATAAGGCTTATTTCAATTTTATATAAACGATCGCAATTTTCTTTTCATTAATAAATTTAATGGAAAGGTTAAATGGGGAAAAAATGCCACTTTTGCTGAAAGCTGTGTTCTAGAAAGACTATTATCTGACATGCACAGATTTAATGCCCCAATATTTTGTGTTCATCTGTTTAGTAAACTTTGCTTTTCAAAATTCCATTGTAATTTGTAGTTAATAGTTAAACTCCTTATTTTGAAATCGGAATGTTTAATCTCCGTAAATTCTTCATGATATGGATTTTTTCGAATAAATGTAAGTTGCAATAATATTAGCTTTATTTATTATTTTGCATGAAAATAGATATTGGATATTTTCCGAGTCTGTGAAACCGTTATTTGTATCTTCACTTTATTTATCTGAAATGATTTTAAAAAGTAATTATGTCCAGCTTCTTTATTTATTTTCACATATCGTTTTAAGAATAGATTCTAGTTGATTTGTTAGATTGACATCCAATTTTTCAACTACACTAAACCCATTAAGAAGGACCTCGTTATATAGAACAATGACCAAATGATGAGGAAGACACCTGAGCCATTAAGGGTAGGGTGATAGAAGTAGTTAACTTGACAATAATAATACCTCAAATATATCATTTCATTTCTTAATTCATCCATCACTGTTAAGAAAATGCTTTCAGAAATTAGGTGTTATTTGAGCTATTATTTTTGCCTTGATAACAACCCGTCTGTAACATCAAAACTTCCCTCTCTATTAATAAAAATAGAGCCTGGATACAATTTATTTTAAAAGGAGTTCACCACTTTATAACCTAGACTTCCTTTAATAAAGTAAACATAATGCTTGATTTCAAAATGGTTAGGAAATATCTCTTTTGAAATCATCACTGAAGTAGATCGTTAAATTCATCTCAATAGTTTATTTTCCTCCTTATCTATATTCAGATAATTTTGGTCTAGTTATTACAAATATTTTCTTGGGACACTTCTTAATCTTAGTTACCCTAACCTTGTGTTATGGTGTGACTAAAAATATTAAGTTGGGCCTAACCCTATAGCTGAAAAGAAATACATAAAAAATGGCACTGTGAACGTATAAATGATTAGTACACCAAAGGCAAGAGTATACGATTGAGTTAGACAAGGAAAACACTATTTATTAACATTTAACCACGACATTACTGTAGAACAAACATTCGACACATCAAAATCTATAAAAACCATTAAAACACGTGTATGCAAAATGTGTATAGTTACTATAAAAACGTGATACTTGAGGGAAAAAATATTATTTTATCTGTAATAGTTACTATAAGAATGTTGCAACATATTGAGAAAAAGGAAGCTTCAACTGCAGTCTTACCAAAGCATGCTTAACATCAGGATGAGGAAACGAAGCTTGAGAAACTATTCACTCAAACCGAGATCTCCATAATGCTACACTTTAGTATAAACACCTGTGATGAAGAATTCTTTGGGACAATATGTCCTTAAAAGCACATGGCAAATCGCTTCAATCGATCTTACGAAAACATGGATCTTACACTAAGGTAGCAACTCGTAAAAGCAGGAATCAAAAAGAGGAAGGCGACATCACTCCAAACCCATTCTTCACCTCTCCATCACATCTAGCCGAACGAACCCGAGAAGCACGTGTGTTCCACCTGTTGCTATTCATGCTCTTCTTAACAGAAACCTGTTCTAACGCAAGTCCAACTAGAACATTAGTCTGTGCACTTTCGGTCCAACTATAACATTCCTGTGAACCTTCAGTCCAACTATAATGCAGTCCTGTTCACACCTTGTTACAAACTAATGGCTAAAATCATTACCATTGTTTATTCTAGCAGGTCAGTTCGAATAAATTCGTTTTCAAGTGCGACACATCAAAAGTTGTTGTTTTGGCTTAGTTATTACAAATATTTGCTAGGGACACTTCATAATTTTATTTACCTTAACCTTGTTACAAACTGATGGCTCGAATTATTACCATTGTTTATTCAAGCAGGCCAGTTCGAATCAATTCGTTTTAACATGCGACACAGCAAACGTGTCACATCGTGCCAGTACAGCTGTTAGCAACGCCGGCCCGAAGGCTTCCAGATCGGTGCGAGCGCATACGGACCGGCGTTTCTGAAGGCCTCGCGCCGCTGATTGATTATGAAAAATAAGAATTGATGGTATTGATTTATTTTATGAAATCAAAATTAGTCGTATAGTTTTGAACATCCAGCAACACAATATTACAATATTTTTTAAACTTTTCAAAAAAGTCATATTTTTAGAATAATTGAATTGATTCGAATGTATTTAAATATTCCGTTAGGTCTGGAAAGGGTTAAAAATAATTAATTTGAATTGAATCCAAATTTGGTTATTTTTCTCAATTATATCTACCTTACCAATTACCCTCGTATTTGCAGAAAGATCTTTTTTCGAGATTGAAAATAATACAAATTTAGTTGACATTTAGTAGTGGAAAAGAAAGATTTTTACTTTCTTATCCATTTATCTATCGAATCCAAACTAAGCAAAGAAACTAAATTATTATATAATCCACGAATTTGCTGAAAAACATGTAAGAAAATGGCAAAAAATCACATTGTATTCTTATTCTAGTAAGTCGCATCCCAAATTGTATTTTATAAGATTACGAAGCAATTATTTTTGCTTGATTTATTAAGGATTTCTAACTAGTCTTATAAAAATAATTAATTATTTATCATTATCAAATGTAACTTACAATTTCTAAAGGAGTCGTTGCAACAGTGAAGCAACACGTCATAGCACAGTGAATTTTCCTGGTTCAAATTTTTTCACGGAAGGAACTGCATTTTCTTGCACCAGTTAGTCATTGTGCATAATTGGAAAATATTACTGCATGGAAACCTTCTATCAGCAAGGGAACACTTTGAACAACAGTACTTTAGTGTCAACAGTTGGACTGGAATGGTGGACGATTGCCTGTTGTTCCCATACCTGTTTCCAACGTTGCTCAAATAATCACAGAAGACATGTCCCCAGAGTTACATTCCAGCAAATATTCAAAGTAACATGGTATCCTGTTCTGTTCCCCTATAGTGGTCATACATTGTGGTCACGACGACATGTCCTTGCGGAAAAATGACTTACCTGTTTATGCTTGTCTTTCTTCCAAATTCTAGAACAGCAACTCTGAATCAATCTGTTAACTACCAGTAAACTACAATCTGTAAACCTCACTAAATAGAGATAGGTGCGCACACCTTTTTACAAAGATGACTTTTGCAACGGCGTTCTTTCTTTTCTTCCATTCCACATCTTAAGAGATTTTAAGCCCTTCTTTTCGGAATTTGTTTTAAATGTTGTTTTGAATTTCTTCTTCTGTAGTTAAACGTTTTTCTTTCCAATTTATTCCGGAGTGGGTTCAGAAGAAATTCTTATTAAATTTAGACCTTAAAGTCTTTTCCTCTGTATAAAACCTATTCTGGTTTTGAATCTGTATGGATGAATGGCCTCTGGTGACGTCATCCACCGGATTCTTATTCCTCATCGTTGTTTGTTATTATTTTTGTATTTTTTTTAACTTTTTCACAATTAAAACTTCCCTTAATTCGTATTTATATCAATCTGTAAATCGTATTCTAGTGTAAACTAGTCGGTTCTAGATTCTTTTCTTCTCTTTCAACTCCATCCATAATGCCATCGATTGAGTGTCATTTATTACATTACTCTACCCAAAAGCAGCAAAAGCATAGAAACCTCCAGTTAGTCATAAAATAAATTATAAATATTTAAGTTTTGGACAGTTGTCTGTTTAGTTACAAGAGAAAAAAATTTCATTGTTTTAATTAAAGACAAGCTAACATTAGAAAACAAGCACCATGGGAATTTTTATTAAGGGTGTGAAACGAAACTCCATGAAATTATAATTTTCGTTTTAAATATACAGTTTTGTTCCAGAAATATACTTTACCGATGTTTAAAATTAAATTCTGATCATTCTTATCAATTCTAACTAGTTCCATCATTATCAATCATCAATTTTATTATCAATTCCGGAGAATATTCCGAACTATTTTACTGGTCGAAATGACACTCCACGTAGGATTTCTTGTACTGAAACGAATTGTCCGACTATAATGAGAGTCTGTACTTAATAGTCAAACTATAGGCAATTTTTGAACGAGGCTTTATGTAAAATCTTGACTGATGAATAATGAAAAATTCCGTTATAAATAAAGTAATTCATTTACATGGGAGTAGCAGTACAACAAAAGGTTTAAACATTGCCCATCAAATCCTATCCTTTTCGTTTACAGCATTATAGAATGTATTCAAATTATTAATCATGAAAATGTTTTAAAAAATCATTAGTATATGGTCACTCTATTCACGATGGCCCACATGTGCTTTATTCTTGTTGCTTATCTAAACCTCTAAACATAATTTTTGAAAGAAAGCCTTTATTTATTTAACCCTCTGATCCCTAAGACCATTAGAATAGAGGGAACCTCAAAATACGGGAACACTCGAGTTCCTCTTTCAATGTAAGGGACCCCTCTAAAAACCACAATGACAGCTGGTACTGTCCGAATTCTAAGACTTCCCCCTTTTTCCCTAACCCATTTGGAGGAGCCACGCTACGGAAGAAAGCGCCCGTCGCGGGTGTGAAATGAATCGTACTTAACGAAAGGGGGTGGAAATTTCACAGTGATATTCGGACGGCCGCCGTCTTTTTCTTGAAGGGCCGTTTCGGACCTTCCCTTATCGATAGAGATAAAGGGTTTTACTGTTCATCACTGCACAGTAAAATATTTTTAATAAATATTCTTAGTAAGTAACAGCACAGTAAAATATATATAATAAATATTCTTTATCCTTAAATTCATCTTCTAAAATACGAACACAGAAATTATCTGGATTTGGTATACTCGCCTCATGAAAGCTCGATGCATCATTATTCAAAATTTTAATTTTTTAAACGAAATGGTTTACTTGAAAAATACTCATGTTTTAAATTGCCTGAAAGACTATATATCTTCAAACCTAATTTATGCGTGCATGAGTAATTATAAACGTTAGTTTGTGTAAACATAGGCTCAATTAAACATGATTTATGTAGGAAACTAACAGCCGTTAAATCTGATAAGCTTTTCGTTATTACTAGTTTCTCCTATCTGGAATACATTCGGTCCTCCTGTTAGACGTATTAATAAGAAATTACCAGTTTGCAAAATATCAGACAAAGAAATAAATCATTGCCCAGAAAATATGTTTTAAAGTAAAAATATTAATTAATTAAAAATTAATAAAACAATGCGAAACTTAGATACCTTATGAAAAAGAAACATTTACCTACTTTTAATAAACTTCGTTATTTTTTCAGTTTATATAACGTTATATATAGCGTTATTATAAACATATACCCCATAATCGAATATAATTAAGGTATCCGACTGTGTTCGGTGACATTTTTTTGAAAAATAATTTATATATATTTTTTAATGTTATTTTTCGACTGCATATGTTTTAAAACTATGAAAATATTGTAAAATTAAGCTTTCAAAATAATATTTTAAAAAAACTGTGAAATTTGAAGAAAAATGACTAAAATATTTCCCTTACGTTAACAACCATTGACAAAATCGCATTCTAAATATAAATAAATCCTTGTGGGAGTACATTTGTATGACAGTTATCTGTGTTATGCTCTAAAATATTTCTTGTACTTCAAAATAGTTTTGAGATATAGCTGAACATAGTTAATGAACTGGTAATTTTTCATAAAAAAAAATGCTTTTCGTCTATATTTTAACACTTAAAATATTACTTGATTTTAAAATTGACCTTAGTTTTTAAGGAAAACATCAAGCATATTACAGAATATAATTTCAGAAAATTTCATATCAATACTTGAATAAGGTTTTGGGAAATCATTGTTACGGTCAACAGTTTTCCTCAAAAACATCTTTTCTCAGAAAACGCATTTAAAGTTTTCATGCAACTTAAAATAATGCTTACAGTTAGGTAATAAAACAGCTCTAACTCCATTTGTAATTCACGTAGAGTAAAAAGTGAGACAGGTTTAGAAAGCTTATTTAACAGGCTACAAAATTAAGTCATAATTTTGTTGATAATTTCATCAAAAACGACGATTTTAAACCAGTCGGATACCTTAAATATTATTTTATACGCTTTTAAGACTTATATTACTACAGATATCATATATACGTCTTCATTCAAAATAGGAAGCAATTTTTCATGTAAAACCTTTATTATGTTGTATTATTCGTAAAAAAATATATCTTTCTGAGACTTTACATGCAGACGGAAACAACTTTTATTTATTTGCGTGACAAACGGCAATATTTTCTCATGCAAAACATTTTATTGGAATCTTCTTCAGTCAAATCCTATAAAGCCCTTCGTTATGCCCAGCAATTCCATTTTTGCGTCTGGCAAATACTTGTTTCTTTTGTTACGCATCTTAATAAAGAATTGCCAGTTGGACCAGATATGTGACACATAAACAAACTATTTCCACTCAAAGCAAGTGACACAGGGAGAAAACATTCCTGTTCCTTTGGAGTGAACAACTCTCCTACAGAATTTATGGGTCCAGTATCGTAAACAAAGACAGTCATAACTTAGTTGGTAATGTTCACTTTATGCTTGCCGCCGACCACTAACGACTTTATGTTAGGTTTTATCCTTTAGTATTGGCCAAAGCTAAAGGTTAGTTGTCACCTCACGTATAGGACGTTAAGGGTGAAGATGGAACCTAAAAGTAAAAGAAAAGCGATATTTATCTTGTTGTTGCACCGTTTTATGGCGGGAAACCCTTTTGACATTGCAGAGGTTCCAGCAGATAGACAGTAAAGTGAAATGGTACTTTCCTGCACTTTATCAACTTCTGGGAGATTTTTTCCGACGGAAATGTTTTATTATTCTAGGGCTATGGATTGGTTTCTGTTATTGCGATTGTTATATAAATCAATAATTCTAGTTTTTTTTAAATATTGATAAAAAAGAAAGATATTTCTTAGTGAAGAATATTTTATTAATGCTCTAAGAAAAATTTCATAGTTTCTGATTTATTTTATTTCAGGAAAATGTACTCTTCTTTCCAATTGCATTTTGATATAGACATAGTTAAAGAATGAATAGTTAATGAGGGAATGTTTATTTCTTTTGTAATAAATATCAGTATGAAATTTTTGAGACATTTAAAAGACTTAAAGTCAATAAGAAATCGTTAGAATAAGTTTCATAACAAATAACTTTGATACTCTTGCAGAACATTAAAGATAAGGTATTGCGAGATATTATCGGCATAACAACAGGCATATATAATAAATTGAATGATTTAAAGTATTATTAAGACAAATAATTCATATCTGAATAAAACAGGCGAAATAATTTCTCATATTTTATTTAATTAATAAGTCTTTTTGAAGCTTACAGATTTGATAAATTTTTAATATAAATTTAATTTGCTAAAAAATATTTAAAAAAATAGCTTAAACAATACTTGACATTATAGAAATTTTTCCGTATAATGCTAAGAATTTTTAAGTACATATAATAAAATAAGAATATTTGTTTGAAAACTAATAAAACTTTTCTTTATGTTGCTGTGAACAACTTCTCTTAAATTTTAAAGGAAAAGAATGGAGCATATTGTTGTATAGAATTTTAAACTAAAGAAATTTTTTCAAAATTATTTAAATTCTTTTTTTCTCTCTCGGCTTGGTTTTACTAAATTGTAGTTTAAAAGTTATTAGTGTTTTTTTTTATTTAGCAAAAATCTAACGATAACCATTAATATTATTGTAATATTTTATTTGTTTCGGGAATTATTAGTTGTGCAACAAATTATTTTTTAACTAAATCTCTCTTCAGTCGAGACTTAGGTTTTCCTGGCGGAAAATATCTTTCTTTTACGAACCAACGCTTCTAGAAGTTATTGAACCTAGCGAGCGGGAAATTTCCTGGAAACACCAGACCCCTTTTGACTCTCTGTGCGGGCGCATTGCAAAAATTCCGCTTTCCCACCCTCGAGCTGACCTTTGAACTGAAAATTGTTGTATTTTTTCACCCGTTTGGGGTCGGTGACTGGAATTTTGTTGTCGTCTGTCTCAGACAGAGAGGTTTTGGCTTGGAAGAAGAGAGGAAGAGAGCTGAGAAAGAAGGAGAGCTGGTTCCGGCCAACAGGCCACTTGGGCCTTTGCGACGAAAATCCGGTCGTGAGAAAATTTTGGGGAGCTTTTTACCGAGCAATCCATCCACGACTTGATTATTTGCTCTTCATATGGGCACCTGACCTGGATTATTTGCTCTTCATATGGGCACCTGGCCTGGATTGTTTGCTCTTCATATGGTCACTTGACTAGATGGTTCATGCTCGGAAGTATTGATAAAAGGGCGATTATGGCGACGATGCAGACGGTTTACATGGAGGAGTTCCTCGCATGGCTCCGCTCCCATCCGGCAAATATCATATATTTGGATTAATCTAAGATACCAGAAAATTTGCATAGCTTCAGATATTTAGGCAACTATGTGTTGTGGACAAAAGAATCCCTCTGTCTAGCCAAGGAGAGCCGGACCTTAATGCAGCCATCCCGCATGATGTCTTCACTACTGTCCAGATAAGTTCAGTTTATCCTTACAATGAATGCTTTCCTGAGTTCATAATGCTCAAGACTCTGTCCGTAAATCTCATGATTTCTAAATTTTGAGTTCAAATCTGAAGGTTATAATCAAATAATAGAAATAAGACAAAAGCTCTTGTAAAATTATATATTAATTCTGATGCATGTCGAAATGCCTAGCATAATTTTTGAGAGAGTAAAGAATGTTATTGCAATTACAAAATATTTTATATCTGATGTCAGTGTATTGGAGCTAATATCAGTTTCCTTTTGGGAATGAGAAACATTATATAATAAGTCTAATTATCATTTACTAAATGTCTTATGAGTAGGTGTAACGGAAATCACCGAGTTATTAAATTGTATAAGCCTAGAGATAAGAAATAATTTTCTCCCTCTCCCTTTCAATTCATCTGAGAAAATAAGCATTGATAGAGCTGAACATATTGGTAATGTATATCTTAAGAAATTGAAATACATGTGACATGAATTTAATAGCGGATTAATTTGATGATGACTGATGTGTGTAAAAAACTTCTTAAAAAAATCTCTACCTTATAATGAGATAATTGAGATGTGAAAACAACATATATATATTTAAATGTCTGATTACTTTTATGACATGTATGTTCTAAGTAGTTAATATAAAAAAGGATTGTTGATAGGCATAAAATATAGTAATGAAATTTTTAAAGATAGGATAAATAATAATAAATTAAGATTAATGGATGGCGGCCACTATTTAAAAATTTCTTTTATATGAGCTTAATATTAATGTGAAAAACATGATGTTGAGGATGCAGTAAAATTAAATTAATTTTAAATATGATTGAGGTGTCTTTGATAAACACTGGGTCGACCCTAAACTAAATTAATACATGAACATAGAATCATTTTCTTATTATTGTGTTTTATTCCATTTAGTTTTAGTGTTTGTATTTTGATATTTATGTGAAGTATTCAAGTTTTATGTTTGTAATTTGATATTTATGTGAAGTATTAACCTTGTTTATAAGACAAAATTGAGTTAAGAGAATTTTGTTTGTAAGATAGTAGGGTAATCTTGATTGTTTAACTATAATTTTGATTGTTTAATAAACATATTAGTTAAAAGCGATTTGGTCTCTGATTTGTCTTCGCTACCTTTATGACAATGATGGAGGTAGCTATTTGGAATGAACCTGGGTTAACATTATAAAATATAACATCTAAAATTTTAATATAAAACACAACGCAATTTGATGTTTTTATAGTTTTACTTGGAAATGAACATAGATATTGTTTCAGGGGTAAATAGTAAACTTAAATTAAATCAAGTTACACCTTTGCTAAATCGCAGTGTCTGAATGTAGAGGTGATTGATTTGAGTGTAAGATTCACTCATCATATGATATGACAGTTAAGTATTAACCCGTTCAGGACCAGCGAAAGGAGAAAGTAGAGCTTCCCCAGGTCAGCGCGTCAAAACTCCGATGCAACATTATTCGAAAAAGTAACGGTTTTTACCGCCATCTAGTGCCGTTTAAAAATTCAAATAAAACGTTGAAGTTGCGATAACATATATGTGATGATGGGCTGTAGGGCACGGAAAGAGTGATCACATATATGCGACGATGGTCCTGAACGGGTTAATATTTAAGTATAGTAGAAAATTAAATGCTGGATTGTGACTAGAAATGAATTTATTATTTATATGATCAAATGCTATTAAACTTGCCTTGCACATGAAAATATGATTTAAGATCTAAGATGCTGTGAATCTAAAGGTAAGTGTGATGAGTAAAAAGGAGTATTGTTTTTTGCGATAACGAGACACTGAGAGTAAAAAGGTATAATCAGTGGAAAATTCGAAAGTTTATAATTAGTAGTTTATTTAAAAGTTTATAATTTTGTATTAATTTAAAAGTTTATAAATTTGTACTCTTATAATTACATCAATAATAATAATATTTAAAAAAAGATAAATTAAATATAAAATCTTTACAACAATATCAACTTCAGAAAACTCGCATCTTCTAAAACGTGAAATATTTCGAAGATAGCACACACAGAATTTGATTATATAAAGATAAAATAAAATACCTTAATAAAGTGTATTGGTCTATCATATGGGCATGATTAATTAATTTTCTCTTTAAAAACTATTTTAAGCTTGAGAAGAAAATAAGAAAAATATTGCAAATCTGTTACATTTAAAAATATTGTGATTGAAAGGAAATATAAATTTTTATTATTTTTGTTCTAAAATATAAGATTTATAATCATTGTAAAACAATAGATTATGAAAATTTATTGGTCGTTAGAGATGCATTAATTGTTTGAATTAATCCCTGGAAAGAATTGTTTCAGTTACTTTTTAGTTTTAAACCCAGTTTTCAACAATCTAAAGAAATATGATTAATAGCGAAACGTTATGACTCATAAATCTAAAATTTTGTTTTCACTCCCTTATGTCCCAAAAGAAACATATTCATTGTCTAACTTTTATTTCTTATTCTCAAAAAATAATAAAGCTATTAGATAGAATGAAGAAATTAATCATATCTCCATGTTTTAATAAACTTTGATGAAAGAATATGTTCATGGGCGAGGGAAAAAAGACCGAGAACCGTATCTTAAAGGAGACATTTGTCAAATTTAATAAATTGTTCCTTAACTCTAAAAATACCGCACCGTATTGATGGACTTGAACCAAAATTAATGAACCATCCAAATTTGGCCACTAATTACTTCTATCCGTATTGCTTCAAACTCGTGAATAATTAATACACCCAATCGATATTTCAAACTTGGTCATTAGTGCCTAGAACAGAACGTGATGAAATGTAAAAACCGGATGTTTTGAATTCAACATTTTCTCTACTTCTCACAT
>BGPR01002814.1:59112-72452 GCA_013235015.1 Araneus ventricosus | reverse complement strand
GTATAATCGCAAATATACTTGTCATTTCATTCTGTATAAGCTCTTAGTACAACGGTGTGCAAAATATGATAGTATAATCGCAAATATACTTGTCATTTCATTCTGTATAAGCTCTTAGAACAACGGTGTGCAAAATATGATAGTATAATCGCAAATATACTTGTCATTTCATTCTGTATAAGCTCTTAGAACAACGGTGTGCAAAATATGATAGTATAATCGCAAATATACTTGTCATTTCATTCTGTATAAGCTCTTAGAACAACGGTGTGCAAAATATGATAGTATAATCGCAAATATACTTGTCATTTCATTCTGTATAAGCTCTTAGTACAACGGTGTGCTAAATATGATAGTATAATCGCAAATATACTTGTCATTTCATTCTGTATAAGCTCTTAGTACAACGGTGTGCTAAATATGATAGTATAATCGCAAATATACTTGTCATTTCATTCTGTATAAGCTCTTAGTACAACGGTGTGCTAAATATGATAGTATAATCGCAAATATACTTGTCACTTCATTCTGTATAAGCTCTTAGTACAACGGTGTGCAAAAAATTGTATTCCACTCATTCCCTCACAACTTTTTAAGCACATTTAGCCAGTGATTGCATCAGCCATGCTGTGCTATAAATATGGCGCAGAGAGAATTCCATATAGTTAAAATAATTGGCAAAAATCAGAGAACGAGACCTCCATCCACAACCACCGGATCAACTTCACCAATTTTTTATTTAAAATGAATGCGACCCCTAAATAATTTATCAATGGTCGAGTGCCTCCCACCATCCTCCATATTTGAGAGAAATCTCAAAAGCACTACTTGACTGTACATTCTTTGTGGGGAAAAGATTGGAAGAGTCCTCCAGCCATAACAACCGTATCGATTTCACCAGTCTTTCTCTTTATTTTTTATACGAAATGTTATGCTCCCTAGATACGTCATGAATCGTCGCCTGCCCCTTCCATTTCCAAGAGATATCGCAAAATAGAACTTTGATCCCCAGCTTCAACAACTGGACCGCTTTCGCCAATTTATTTCGCTACTTTGGGAGTATAGCTACGGGCAATTAGCATTACGGGAAAACAGACGATACCAAAGGTGGCTAGTTAAATTTTAAAATATGTTTGTGTGTATTTCCAGCTGTCAAACATATTTTTTTGTATTTTTTCCTGCAGTTTATGATAGTTTTATGCAGCTAATTACTGTTTTCCGAGCCAAAAATATTGGCTGCAGCATGTAATCCAATTTTTTTGTACGCCCCTATAGAAAAAATATTTTAAAAAATTTAAAAAAAAACTTTATGGAGTGAAAGAACATATCTATTCAAGCAAAATTCACCATGCAATATAAAGCCGTAATTCAAACTGTAGAACGCTAGAGTGCTTTTCCTACATGAGCGGTCAAATCGATTGGCATGTGAGCTCAACCGGTCTCTCAAGTCTAAACTTTTTATTGAGAATATATAGAATATAGTCTGCAATATATAGAATATAGTCTGTATAAAGAATATAGTCTGCAATGACAGTCCCCTCGATTCTTCATTGAGTTTCTGTAAATAACGTGATATAAAAATCGTTACTCACAAAATGCAATGTTTAATGCAATTAAGCCAGACAATCATAAGACAGACGAATTTTGTCTCAAACATTATCAGGTTACGATGTTTTGATCCATAGGTTCGAAATTACTTTGCATTTGTTTTACCTTTTTCAGCCATTTGCCCCATCATTGAAACTTAATTTTTAATGTAAATGAATTGAATTGCTTCACTTAACAAAATTAACAAACGCAGAGCTGTGAAATATTTTTTCCTTATGCATGTATCTCAAATCCGTTTAGGAAAAAAACACAAATCGGCATTTAAAATAAAATACCATTTAAAAGACAGCTTACATTACTTTCGCTCCTAACCTTGACAAAAATCAGACAACCTGCAAGGCAAGCATTCCACAATTTTAATAATTTAAAGCATTTTTGAAGAAGTCAGAATAAATTAAAAATAAATTATATTCTCCTTTATTCTTTACATTTTAAATCTCGGCACACGCCTGATGTGATTATGAAAAAAAGAGAATAGCAAAAAAGAATAAAGAAACAAAAAGAGCGAAACAGCTGCTCTTAGCTCTCGCATTCGACAAAGTTAAAAACTCTAATATAAAAATGAAACAAAAAATACTACTCTTCCCTTCGCTTCTAGAAGCATTTTATCGCCCGTAACAATTTATATCGATCAGTAGATTTGAAAAATATGAAAGAAAGAACGAATTTTTCGTCGACGTTTTACTCACCAAACGATTTTTTTCCCTATCATTTTTATCGTTCATTTTCTAGCTTCAATCGAAAACCCGGAGATTTAAATATCCTTTTAATATTTATAATAGATTTAGTCTCTTTTTTTATTACGTTTCCTTTAAAAAGGGCCTTGTTCTGCTTTTTTCAAAAAACTTATTTCCATACATTCGAACGTTCTGTTTTTCATTGGGCCCCCTTTGTTTAAATTTAAAGTTAATTGGTCGTTCTATTTTTTCTATCTTTCATTTTTACTAGATGTAAATTTTTATTTCCGAGAAACTTCTTTATCTCTGCAAAGTGCTTCTTTATATCGTTTTGATTTTGTGGCAAAGTTGGGATTTTTGTTTTAAAAGACTGGCAACAATTCTTTACATTTCAAAAAGAAGGAAAAAAAAAGCTGACTGAAAAAAGAACAAAGAAATCCTTCCAAACAATAACTGTTTCTAATAAGAAAAAAGGCTTTTTCAAAAGCTCTCTCTTAAAAAGGCTAGTAACTGGAAACAAAAGTTACGGATCTGAATATAATTAATTCTTTACACAGTTTTGCTTCTACAGATTTATTTATTGTTTTCCATAAAACTCTTGAATACAAGTTCAGTCAACTGTTAAAAGGCTTAGTATTTTTGAAAAAAAGTATTATTATCTATATTTAACAAAATGGCTTTTCATAAAACTTGCAAATCATGGAACAGCAGATCATGCAGGAAAGCATGCCTGTGGAATATTTTTTTCAATAATTTTAATTCATAGATTCATAAAAAAAGTAACTTAACCACCTTTAAAAGTTCTGGATGTATACCATGCCATGAAATTTCGTAAATAGGTATAAATGTATTTGTTTATTTTAAATGCATTTTCTTAAAATTTCATTTGCTGTTAGCTTGCGTAAAATCAGTCTCGAACTCTAATAAATAGTTTCATGATTAAATGATGTCAATAAATCATTTGCGACCTTTGTAAAGGGAGAAATTAATTTTTAAATGAACTGTGAATCGCCTGTCAAGCGCCGTTGAAGACAATCTAACATGATATTCCTATTAGCACAAACATAATGTAAGATATTTTCACAAGACAGTTTTGCATGATACCCCATGAACACAAAGATAATGTTCGACACTTTTACTGTGTTGTTCGATATTCTTCATACTGTAAAATATAGTGAATGAAGACATTATATTAATTGTTACGTAGGTAAATGTAGAAACGATGAAACGCATTTAAAGACAGTTTTGTATGATATCCCCATTAGACAAAGAGAGAGCACAAAAAGATAATGTACGGCACCTTTACTATGTTATTCGCTGTTCTGAATACTTTAAAATATAGTGAATGAAGACATTGTATTAACTGTTACGTAGGTAAATAAGGAACGATCAAAACGCATTTAAAGATAGTTTTGTATGATATCCCCATGAGAGAGTACAAAGATAATGTACGATATTTTTTCAGTGTTTCTCAATATTCCGAATGCCGTAAAATATAGATATTATATTAATAGTTATCTAAGTAATTGGTGGAATGATAAATCTCATTTAAAGACTAATATGATTAATTATATATAATTAATATATGACAGCATGGGACAATCCAAAGCATTGGATAGGGGGATTTAAGGTGTTTCGAATAGAAAGAAATTTATTTTGAAACTATATTACAAATGTCCATTAATTCAACAGAATATGTCAGTTGAGCGTTGAAAAATAACTTGTCTTTTGTAAGTTATATATTTATTTGTTAGATTTGCATTTTTGAGACTGTCGGTGCTATTTAGAGTCAAACCTCGTCGAATTTAGAACAACGGTAAAATGGCAACGACATCTCTCCGAATTTCCATGCTACACCAGCTACAAAGATGTTTCATCCCGATAGATAGTCCATTAGGCATGAGTAGATTTCAGATCTTAGTAGCCTGTGAGAACCTCAAAATCTGTGAATCTCTAGTTAGATTGGACGTCATAGTTTTGATACTGTCACTGCATGCCATAATCCAAAAATTATTTGGTTACTTAAGGCTACCAGGAACCTTAAAAAATCTCTTTTTTCACATTTTAAACTAATCCATTTGAAAGTTTGCAGGCATTAATAGGTATAAAACAACTCACAAAATTTCATCTGAGTTATCCCTATTAACACACAACGTCCTACAATATTGCTACAATATCTGCACGGCATTGTCCGGCATTCAGAATACCGCGCAACATTGTGGAGATATCGCACAATATCTTGTGTTAATAGGGATGGGTATAAATGTAATTTTTAATAACAATTAAAAGCCTTAATGATAAATGTTCCTGGCGCTCCAAAATTACTAGAAATCATTTTAATTTTTTTAATTAGTTCTTCTAACCCTTATGAAACAAAAATTGGGATTAATTTTTATGTTTCAAAAATTAATATTAAAATGAATATATATAATAGCTCGATACTATTGATTTTGGAAAAAAATATGCCCAATACTTGATATGGAAGAAAATATTTATATTTTAAGAACAAAATATTTTCTTTATGAATGACAAATTTCTTCTCCATATTCTTTATATTTGTGAAATGTTATAAATGTGAAAAATTAAGAACGTCTGGAACAGAGGTTAAGACATTAATTGTATAAAATTACATTTATGCCCAAACTCAAAACATATCTTGCAGTAACAAGTTTGTGTGTTATCTTATATAGTGCTCTATTAATGCCTCAAAATTTCAAATTGATTGGTTAAAATTAAATAAAGAATGATTTTGAAAGTCCCTGGGCGCCTTAACCCTCTTATACCAGAGAGGCCGGTGCGGTTTTAAAATTTTCCCTTTAAACTGAGGAGGCCGGTCTGAGGTGGTTGGCTTTTTGCGGAGGTGAGGTTCCGAGATCGCAGGAGATAAGCGCAGGTGGGTCCATTATCCTTGCAAACCGCAGCCCATTTCCATGGCCTTAAAGGAAAATTATAGAGGGGGGGTAGGGGAAAATGACCACACCAGTTTCGGAGGCTAATCAGCCGCTTCCTCCCAACAACACCAGGTTTTAAAGGAGCTAGAAGAAAAAGAGCCTCGGATTAAGAGTTATGGTTGTTTAGAACAACAGCAAAATCTATTGGTCTTAATGTGTAAATGAATCCTTTTATTATCGAGCCTGATTTGTGCTGAAATTCCTGAACCTATTAAGTAAAAGGAATTATTTAGATACAGTTATATGATGACCCCAAACTATTACCCCTGTCTGATAGATCAGCGACTTGAATGACGGTCGCTGCAGTAGCTCAGTAATGAGGCTATCATCCCTAACTTGGCCATGGCCGATCCCCAGAGGTGTGCTATAACTGGAAGAGGTAACTCGTCTCACCTTATTGACACGTAGAAGCGAGAACCCTTCTGTCCGGCGGCTTTTCATCTACATACCTGGTGCCCGAGGTGGGATAGCTATTTTGAAACCCAAACTGAGTTGCCTGTCTCACAATCTCCAGGATCTTGAATGACAGTCGCTGCAATAGCTAGTAATGAGGCATAATCTAACGGACCAAGCCGGAACCTCCTGGAAGGAGGTGCGTACTATATGGAGGAGGGTAACTGGGTCCAAATTATTGAACCGCTTACTGTCCGGCGCTCTCATCTCCTCGTGGTGCCCCGAGAGTGCTATTTTGATAATAACAACTAGTAATTTGACCTGTCCATACGGGACATACAAATATCAGCTGACAGTCGAAGAACGTCAGCAAATTCGAGTACAAAATTTCTTCACAAAGATTCTTTCTTCATAGGAAAAAAGGTTAAAATAACCACACAATCTCAAATTCTAGAAACTTTGAAGTGCGTTAGAAAAAATCCTATGAACAAATTTTGAATTATATTAAATAGCATAAATTAAAATGCAATCATAGGAAAAAAAAAGTGAAAGAAAGAATGATTTTAAAATATATACAGAAACCAAATTAAAACTTAAACGCACAACACACTTCATTACAATAAAAAGATAAATCAACTATACACATTTCTTATCACAGTTTCAAATTTTCCTTAATTTCAAACTGTCCAATACACATTTGTATAATAACTAAATAACATTAAAATAAAAAATAATAATAAAGAAAAAATAATTAGAAGAAAAATGAAAATATTATGAACCTAAATTAAAACGGTACCAAGACAACAAATTAAAATAATCAAACAACAAAGTTGCGGCTATAAACAGGTAAGATATTTACAAAAAAAAATAGTAGACATAGAAAAAAGACACATTTATAAAATACATTTAAAATACTATTTTGATAAAACTTTATTAACTTGTCGTCAATGTTCGAGAGTGACTTAAATTAATTTTTAGAATTTGTTTACATAACCATGTAGGCAAATTATATTTAACCACTTGTTATAATGGCTCATTTATGCGAAAGACATACCAGAAATTTAAATGGAGAACACTTAATTCCTTTATATTTAATTTAGCGAATTGTTTTATCGCAATCTGAACACCATGATGTACACATTTATGCAAGTATGTATCTTATTCGTTTCAAATTAATTCACAGACATTTACAATATTGAATGCTGTAGGAATGCGTTCAATTTAAAATCCTTAAAAACGTGCCTCAGAACGGATTTTCCCTCTCTTTTATTGTCGTTTTGCTTTAAAAACCATTTTTCCTTTTAGCATAATTTTTTATGCACGGCTTTGTGTTTTTAGACAGAAAAGAGGCTTTTCCAGTTTTTCTTCTCTAAAATGGCGATATAAAAAGAAAATTTCACAAAAATACGATTTTTTTTACGTTTTCAAATTATTTTTCTCCGAAAGTCCAACTTAGAAAAACTTTGTCTTGTTTTAATCCTTTAGTTTTCAGAAACAGTTTTTCTTGGGGGAAAAGAGTAATGGTTCTCGTGTAGAAAAAGAGAAAGGGAAGAAAAAAGGGAAAAATGATTTTAAAGGCCACATTTATTCTTTTTATTCCCCAGCGTTATTCTGTCTTTAAGGACAGATGAAATAGTTCATAAATCAGACTTTTGCCGTGTTATTTATGTATATATTTTACTGAAATGTTATGTACTTTGAATATTGCAGCATAAATGCATGATTTTATGCGTCAGAAGATATGATTTATATTACTACTTTGCATATATTTCGTTCTGGCAGCTTTAGTTTAACTAAAAAAATTTTCCACAAAAGCACCATATCTGTGAAAATTTACAAGAATAACGCAATGAAATGGTTTGAATATAAATAAGGTCATCATTTTCATGAAACATCTAATAACAGTAATAGTAGGTGTAAGATTACTTCAATGTGTACAAACGTATATTATTTTTGTATTATACATAAGCAGTGTTAATGCCAAATGTAGTAGGAAAAAAAGCATCAAAATTTTAGATGCTCACTGTTTGTAAAAAATTCAAGGAAAAAACGATGTTTTAACCTTACTCAAATTCTTTAAATATCTTTTCTATTCGTGTCAATTAAGCTTCACCTTGTGCAACCATGGTTTCAGTGATATAAATTATACTGATGTCAGGAAATTTCCAAATATATTTCAGGTATTATACATTTACGAAATATCTTTCCAGGATAATAGATGCTGTCAAAATGTTTCGTATTACATCTATGAAATGTCACCAATTTCGTCGAATAGGTAGAGGCATGTTTAATGAATTCCAATGGAAAACAAAATCATTCAGAGAAAGCAAAAAACTACTCCGAGAAAATCAAATTAAACAAACAAGGAATCCATTCTAGTCCACTTTGTCAAGGGCTAAGGACTAAATTCGAAATGGATTCAAAATATTTAGGATTGCTTCTTGATGCTATTGGCCTCACTTATTTAGAGCGTCTGTTTTTGAAAGAGGATGACTTTTTGGTTTGTCTCATTTTTTATTCTGTTGTACAGGTATCTGTCATGTTTTTTCTTTTTTCCTTTTATCCTATTTTCAGGGGTTGGACAAAAATTCAGGCCACATAAAGGAATAATTTTGACTAATAGTCTTTCCTTTATTCAGAAAATTTTTGCCCTGCTTCAGAGCTACAATGGCGTGTGGCCTCTGAGGAGAATCGCCATTTTGGTTCTTTTACAATTTTCTTCCATTTTGCTTTCATTCTAATTGTATTTTTCGTTCTATTTTGCTTTTTTATGTTTTATTTCAAGGTTTTATTAATGCCTATTTTTTATAATTTTTAACTTATTTTTCGAAGTTCTAATTTTGTTATTGTAAGAAGCTTGCATTACGCCAAAAATAGCTCCTCCTAGCCCGACATTTCCCAACAGCCCTTGCCCTTGAAACCTATTTTTGGCGTAATGCAAGCTTCTTGCAGACAATTTTTTAAATATTTTGAATCCATTTCGAATTTAGTCCTTAGCCCTTGACAAAGTGGACTAGAATGGATTCCTTGTTTGTTTAATTTGATTCTCTCAGTAGTTTTCCTAGTTTTGTGCTTTCTTTGAATTATCTTTATTTCCATTAGTTTTTTTGTATGCAGCTGCAATTGCGCCCAACTTAATTACTCTGTCAATTTTCATCGAGGGGTAATTAGAAACAGGCTAATGTAACGAAAAACTATATTTCTTTTAGTATTTGGAACAATTTATTATATAGGGAGTAATTTTAAATATAGGAACGTTGTAGCTATTAAAGTTTACTCTTTTATGTCAAATTAACAAATGAATTAAAAATCTTTTACCATGTGATCTACATATATATTACTTTTCACGTATGGAAGTAGTTTGTTAATAATAATATGAAGCCGTTTATGGTCAAGCATTGAAGAGAACAAAGAAACTGAAGAAGAGGGAGAGGAAAATGTGATACTGATGGAAGAATCTGAAGATGATCATTTTGGCTCTTTTCGACAAGAAACGGATGTCGTAGAGATGCGGGAAGAAACTTATCTATAATGGCTGCGTTTTCAACAAGTATATATATATTGATCGATTAACATTGGAGCTGCCAGAATAAAGGCCCATTATTCGTACGTTCTCAGAAATCTAGGAGTTGATGGTGGTGAACAAGATGTAAGAATTTTGACGCCCATCAATTTAGCTATATCAAAATTTGTTTCAGTGGTGAATGACCAGTTTGCGATTACCGACACTCAGTTGAAAGCTGTATCCCCAGATCCTATATTTGAGTACATTGTAGGAAAGAAGTATTAGTTTTTCAGGTCATAAAAATGTGAAAGAAAATTTAGTAGAATAGTGGACTAACGTTCTAATTGAAATTTAAAATCTACTTTCTACTACTAAACTGAACTACCGGTACACATATACCAACTTAAACATTGTCTAAATTTTGTTTAAATTTTACTGCTTAAATTTTGTTGTTTCTCTTTAAAGTTTAAGTTAAAATGTTTTAAATTCATTTATTCTACTTTTACTAGTTGATCGTCTTAAAGCTTTAATGAATTCCAGATTTAATTAAAGTAAAATCTCCTTTATTCCTGTAACATCATTTCATTTTAAAAGACGACCAGGTTGCTTTTACATCTTGGATGATATTTAAATTGTCCCACTCTGTGACCATTAGTAGGATAGTGTGCAGTTGATAGAAGCGGCGCGTGTTAATTGGAAGATCACATTGTACAAAAGAGAGCGTTGCAACATAGCGGAGAGCTTAAGTAGTTGCGAAAAGAGAAGTACTCTGAGAGTCTCGTGACACTGGAAGTTAAAGTGGAATGGAAGTGCGGCTCTCTAAGATTGAAATAGAAGTAATTAAAAATGTAATGGTGCTAAAAATTAATTTAAAGAAGATTATAAAGTTAAATCCTTACATCTATATAGTAGGAACTGACAAGTTAAAATGAGATCATTGGGGGTTCTATCAGATTGCAGAAGATCATTGGTTTGTACTTCACCCGTGATCTATAGAGAATTAATATTTTTAATGTTTTTGTTAATAATATAGAGAAAATAATGTTAAGCAGGCTTATTGTTAGATCAGTTCGTGTGTAATGTAACTGTGGACCAGCTTTCCTTCCATAAGCTTCGAGAAACCATTTATGATTATAATTCAGCATGATTTTGCTTTAACTGTTTGAAATTACCAACAACTTTTGAACTTTTATAACGTCGTTAATCAGCCACTTTTACCCTCGTTGAAAAAAACAGTTATTGAAAGAAACAGATGCATAATCGCGAATTGGTTATAAAATGTAAGTGGGAATTCATCGTTCTATTATCAATGCACAGTAGTTGAAACCTGATAACATCACCTATTTCCAGGTATTTATTTTGCGTACAAAAAAATTGTTGTTTTATTTTACGACAAAGAAAAAAATGACTTATTACTAATGGGAAAACTTTATATTTATTCATTAGAAAACCTGGGTTGTCTAAAATATCACTACATTCATAGTTATTACTGCAAACATATATATGTCACTTTCTCTTTGTCAGCGATAGTTGTGGTATCCGAACACGTTGAAAAGTCAATTTTCGGCCAAAATTCCCATTTTTTATTTTTGATGTTTTGGATAGTTCATTCATTTACCTTTCTAAAACATATTTATTGTTGTCGGTACGTTAATTAGAAGATGAGATATTAATTGTTTTATAACAAACCGAAAACCGGAAATGGGCGTTTAAATAACCTTAAAGTTGTCATTTAAGGGACAGAAACCTGTCAAAAATTCTCTTAAACTACAATTTTTCAAGTTGATATGATGTTAGTATAATTTTAGGAATGTTTTTAAAGTTTGGATACTTAATTTAAGCGTGTGGAAAAACTAAAATTTGATTTTCCTTAAAACTAGACTTTATGCATAATTTTCACACTTCAAACATAACTCAAGATATTATCACTCGATTGTTCTGAAATTTTGTGAACAGTTTCTTCAAATATTTCTCTAGTGAATGTACTAGAATAATGTATATTGTAACAATATTTTTATAATTATGGTCTTTTATTTGAAAAATGACATAAAAAATTTGATGAAAATCTTATAATGATTGTTTGAATAGCTCTAAAATTTTTATTTACCTAAAGAATGTTAAGAGTCTAGTGCAAGCACTAGTTCATAGTATGTAGTTTATTTTAGTAATAGTTTCATTTGAATTATTACAAAAGTTTAACCTCTAGCATGTTTGAAGTTTTTGAAAATTTCCTCTAAAAAACAGCACAAATTTAGGTTTTTTGAAAATTCATAATAATTTATACTCGAAAATAAAACTCAATTATTAACCTCTATAAAGTTCAAATCTTAAAAACATATTATGGTATTTCTATAAAACAATTTTTTAAAAAATTGCTCCGAACGTGTTCGGATACCTTAATTGAAGTTATAGGAAGTCAATCCCATCTCAAAAGCTTTTACCATTAACAATTTAATTTAGATCTATTTTATAAAGTTAGACTTAAAAATCGTGAAATGTTAACTATTCTAATATAGCATCGAATATTAGTTAAATCCTCATCATGTTAGCCACATGGCATTAAGAGTCCTATAGTCTAAGAGCGTGCGTCATACAGTTAGGCATTTAGTTAAATGTTGAGATGACATCGCATATCGCTTGTCATGTAACTCTGATATCACCTGAACCGACACCATGTTGAGACGTCTATGAACTCATTTACCTAGTACAATACATCAACAACCGAAAACATATTCTCAAATTAGAGTTGTGTGAACTGAACTTTAAAGTTTATTTACTTCCAGTTTAACTGAACTAAAAGTAAGTGAAAAAATAAATTGCCAATTCCTCAAAATTCAGAGTTTCTAGTTGTTGCCTCATTAATCTAGAGTATCAAGTTCATATTTTTGTTGAAGAAAAATTAATTCTAAACGTACTATAAAGTTAAATTTAAATATAGAGAGTCTTTTTCCTAATATTAATATGTATAAAATGAAACAAATAAATTTTGAAGTCTTTTCCATATTTAGAAAACACTGAATTTATGTTTGTGCTTTATCCACACAACATAAGAATTGTTATGATATATTAGTTGACCGCTGAAAATTTTTTCCGCCAGAAATTCGAGTAAGAAAATATTGGGTACATCAAACAACACATTTACATGTTTATTATCTTCATATTTCTTTCTTCGCAAGTCGTATCAAATTTGATAATTCGGTTCCTTCATTTTAAATTCAAAGAAGGAAACTTGTTTTGAATAGTTAATTACTTTTAGGTAAAAATATTCATCCGGCACCTTTGTTGAGTCTCATTTTGGTTATTTTCATAATTCCATGTCCGTTGAAATCTGCATGGCAATTTCGCTTGTAGATATTTATTCGAATTTCTTATTCTTATTCCGTGTTTACATTCCTCTGGAATATTTCCACGGATTTTCAAAATAAACGGAACTCGTAAATTAAGTTTTTATACTCGCCTTCATTTATATTTTTTTAATTCACGTATCCTGTGAAGTAATGGGGGAAGGAGAGAATCCATGATATTACCTTCACCAAACGACATAAGTCGATGAAAAGCATAAAAAAGGAACTTTCGAACGTTTTAAAAAGCAATTAATTTTCAAAAGAAAGCTAGTTCCTGAAATACATTTTTAACAGAAACTCTGACTTTGTTGAAGTTCACATCTCTGCTGTTTGCACCTTCCAGCTTCTTGCTCTTCAGTTTATTTAAATAAATTAATCTCCGAGGATGAATTAATGCACGCATTCATTAAAAAGAAACTCTTGTTTAGAATTTTTTTTTTTCATCAAGAAAACACTTTTTTTTTCATCGTGTTTTTATTCATCAATTTCATTTCGCGATTTTTTAATGTTTTTACAAAGAATATTTCACAGCACCAAAAAGGCGCAAATTGCACACGTTATTCTTTTCTCTTCTGCTTTTTTTAATCTTCTTATGACTGTAAATGAAAGAAAAGTAGCGGCGCATTTATCATTAAAATGTGTTTTTTTTCACTCTCCATGTATGACGTTGGAATTTTTTTTATCTCCCTCATCACTCCCTTTAAAGTAACTTAAGGAAGAGCATTAGTTAGATGAATAATTGAGTGGCGCTTTTAAGTTTGATTTTACTTTAAGTTCTTTTATTCCAAACTATGAAAAGATCTTTAAAATTAATTCACTTAAGGCACTCTCTTCACTCTTCGCCTCGAAATCTGCTGTCACT
>BGPR01002814.1:34334-59102 GCA_013235015.1 Araneus ventricosus | reverse complement strand
AAGATGCATTTTTTCAACAGATATGCAAGATCTTGATAGGACACAAGTAACTATACAAAGAACTCTCGAAACAATCGTTTATTTCCTCCAAAGCAAACTAGAAAAGAAAGTTTCACAAACCTATAGAAAACTAACAAGTTCTTTCTATTAGCTGCATAAGAATTCGGAAACATGAAAACGAATTTAATGCATTTCTTCTGTGTTTTTGTTCTTACCACAGCACGGAAAATAACGTCAGGGGAAAAAATAGTTCCACAAACAAAAGCATGAAAACAGAGAAGGGAGTAGAACCATTTCTTTCCTTTGTAGAGCGAAGTCATTCGCAAACTCATCTGTAAAGCATTGGCTTTCTTGAAAAGCAATGATAAGTTTCGAATGCCAATACGCGAGGAAAAAATATAATAAGGTAAAAAAAAAGGAAAGGGCAGCATGGAAAATGATGGGATATATATCTACAGAAGGGAGGAAAAAAATCGTCTGCTTTATTATCTGGTGCATGGAACGATCGATCAGCATTTTGACGACAACATCCCCAATATTGCAAGAAATTAATGGTCTACCCCTGAAGAAGGCCCTGTTTTGTCTTTCAATGGAATGTTTTGTCTCGAATAAAATCTAGAAGCATTAAACTACTCCATCTTCCGCTGCTTTCATAAAAGTTTCAAGGTTTATTTGCTTACTATGTGTGCTTCTATTGACAACAGTAAATATTTATTTTCGCATAGGAAACGTGAATGTATCAATTCCTCAGCTTTGCACTAAGTGCTTTTAAGAGAGTCTGCAGCAGATGAATTTGGAAGAAAAAAAACTGATCCACAATCGTAAGCGAATACATCTTTTTCTAATGTAAAATAACCATTTTTAAAATTTAGAAGTAAACAAAATTTTCAAACATTAAGCAAAGTGCAAATCTTAATGTCTTTAAAACAAACATGTTTATGTTTATGAAAAAAATTATTTTCGTTTGTATGCTAATCCTTCACACTCAAGATCTTTCAGAATTTCTTTTGTTTTCTCAAGAATGTAAGACAGTTTGATTTAGCATTCCAAAATTGTGAATGAAATAAAGAAAATTAATTTTTTAATTTAAAAGTACACTCAATTATTTCTGTATAAACCTCTCGTATATATTTTTTCTTATATTTGCGAAATAATAATTTTGCTTTAGTATTAAACTTTACTTTCAAAGTTTTTATCATAGTAAAAGCTGATATTCTATAAATTTATCATTTTATGAATAAACCAATTATCTATCAGGTAATATCCATACTCAACGAGATTGTTGATTTTTAAAGCATAATTTAAATTATTATTATCGCAATATCTACTCTTCATTAATAGTAAGTTTTCTAAATATTTCAAAGCAAGCATCAAACTGCAAATGATCACATCAAATAATTCAGATTTACTGAATACTTTACTTTATATGCTCTCATCATCAAAATTGAGGCATTAGAATTAGCACTGAAAATGATTTTTTTTTTCCTCCTTTAAGAGAACAAACATTTTATTTTTATTAGAAGCAGAAAAATTCATTTACAATGATGAAACGGAAATCGAAATTTTTTAAATTTTGTTTTGAAATTTCACAATTACGAAGTACTTACTGAATTTGCCATAAAATGCACCTAAGAAAATATAAATATGAGCTATGGAATCTATATCGTAGGAAAATTCGTCTCTTTATTCAATAAAATAAGCCTTTCTTCTATTTTTTATTTTATACTTTATTTATGTAGCATTAAATTATGCTTAACGAATTTCATGGAAGTCGCTGGTAAATATCAAACACCAACGTTCATAAGTTATAAAATATATTGGATGAATGTTGTTTTAATGATGAATAAAATTACATTACCTCACCGTTTTTTAATTTTAATAGTCATGAATAATACCACTAAGAATAAAAATATTACAGCTGAGTAGCCCGGCATTGCACGGGCTATCTCGAATAATGTGTCATTCTCTGGCGGAGAGAAAAAAGGAGATCACGTGACGCATGCCCAACATTCTCTCCTAAATAAATAAGGAGAAAAGAGCGGTTCAAACATTCCGTCCTCGGAAGCGCGTCAAAGTAGATTTATTTTTAAAAAATCTAAAAAAAAAATACAAACATCGAATGATCCTGACGAAATGAATTGTCTATCTGATTCCGGAATTTTTTTTTGTCTGACTTTAGACATGACAGATGGTAGTTGACTTCCCCTTTAAAAGCTCTACGGAGCCCTTAGTATTTCTCAAGATGATTTCTTCCATTAGGGAAACCAATGACTCTTGGGCACGCTGGTGTTGACACTAGAGAATAATTTAGTACTGGAAGGATAATTATCAATCTCACATGATGCAGAACGTATATCTTCACGAATTATTGCGGCTGCCTTCTGCACCACTCTTAACCGTTCATTTTGAGGATCAGATCTTCTATTTTCGTACCGTGATTTACTTAAAACATCATGGCTTGTGTCACAAAAGCGGAAAATGGCGTGTCCTTTCACTTTGTTGAAAATCTCAAGTCTATGACCGTACCGCTCAGCAAGCTTATTCTTAATAGATTTTTTTATCAGGTTGCATGTCAAAATTATCAATTACGTCTTTTAGTTCAGAAAGGGTAAACTGGCAGTCAATTATTATTCACAATGTATGAAAAAATCTTGTTCGTTTTCTGAACTATAATTTCGGTTTGGCGTTTTTAATTAATATATTTTTAACTAATAGTAACTTCGGAATTTAAATGGATTGAATTCCTTGGATTACTTCCCATCTTCTGGTACGTTTGGCGCTCTTTTCCTTTCAGCGGTTCGTGAGAAAATAGCGTCACATACATACATACACACGCGTAACATAAAAGAAATGACTCTTGCAGAAATAAAAAATGTATTGTTACAAGCGTTCATTCATTTTGGCGTTTTTAATTAATACCTTTATAACTAATTGTAATTTCGTAATTTAAATAGTTAAAATGGATTCCCTGGATTATTTCCCATGTTCTGGTACTTATGGCACGCTTCTCCGTTCGGCGGTTAATAATTGTTTTACCGTCACATACAAACATGCCGAATTTTAATAGTGTAGATGACGCTTGCGGAAATAAAAAATATATTGTTGCAAGCGTTCATTCATTTTGGCGTTTTTAATTAATATCTTTTTAACTAATTGTATTTTCGGAATTTAAATAGTCAAAATGGATTCCTTGGATTATTCCCTATCTTTTGGTACTTTCGGCGCGGTTCTCCGTTCAGTGGTTAATAATCGTTTTAGCGTCACATATATACATACAAGTCGAATTTTAATAGTGTAGATTACACATTTGTAGAATACTTCAAGCTATAATATCTCTTCAAATAATATACGGTACAACTGAAACAGGGGGAATAGTTTCGAATATCGATTTTTTCGGTTAAGTCATGAACATATATTAGGATTTTGTATGAAATTACAGCATGTAATTGTGAAATGTTTTTAGTGTAAAACAAATTCAAAACTCTATTTGTATATAGACTATACTTATATTCTGTATTAAAGTTAACCCTCCATCGAGGACAGTATTCGACTGGCAAGTTCGGGCGCAATGCTTTTGACAGGCACAGGTAAAGAATATAGTAATTAATATTTTTAATACCCATTAATTTAGTGGAGATACAGTTGCAAAAATTTCTCGCCTTCGCGATTATTTCCGAGCAGTACAGTACGTGTTTTTTTGGATTTGCGATTTCAGAAGCATTTTGGATAACCTTGTTTGGGTTAATCCGAGTTCGTCTAATCGAGGTTTGATTGTAATTCCCGCAGTACAGTAAGTGTTTTTTTTGTATTTACGATTTCAGAGGCATTTTGGATAACCTTGTTTAAGTTAACTAGAGTCGTCTAATCGAGGTTTGATCAGCCGTGCAGTTCAGTACGTGTTTTTTTGGATTTACGATTTCAGAGGCATTTTGGAGAACCGGGTTTGAGTTAATCCAAGTTCGTCTGACCAGGGTTTGACTGTAATGAGATGTTAATTAAGATATACGTTGGCGTGAAATCGTTTAACTAAATATAAATTAATGGTAAATTATTTGCCATTTTGTATGTGTATCACGTTGGCATCTGTTATGACCGATATTCCTTGAGATGGCACTTTTGCAAGAAGAATATCATCCCTAAGTGTTGTAATAAATAAAATAACAGTTGTATCTTTGTTTTGTGTGGCTTCATTATAAAAAAAGTGGATCAGCATGAAACCTAGAGTGGCATAGCAACGATCATCAACTATTTTCACTCGAATGATTTTTGTTAAGTTTCAGAAAATGTCTTTAGTGGCATATTACCAAGAGATATTGAACACTGAAAATCTAATAGGATCCATTGTTTACTTTCATTTTATAACATACTTTATAATATTTTGCAACATCAACTGAGACATAGTTAAATCTATGTATTCAGAAACCACATTTGAAACATTTTTTGTCCACTTTTCTAAAGTTTTTAATTCTTGATGAGTAATTTTTCGCAACATCAATTTTCTAAAGAATAGTTCAAAATAATTTCGCAAATAAGCAATTTAAATTATATAATATGAGTGTGAATGGAAAATGGTAAATAGCAAGTAAAAGCTGTCTATCGATATATAGGTAGCTGTGTATTGCATGAGATATATTGTCCAAGCAAAGTCAAGAAAAAAAGTCTTTCTATAGAATCTGAAATGAAGAAATGATGAAACATGCTTTATGTTGAAATTTTATCAATACCGCTCGTATGATTCTTTTTATGTTTATGTCTGGAAGAAATATATATCCTAAACAAGGAGCTATTTTCAAACCATATCGACGGTTTCTTATTGTTAGATATTTTAAGATCAAATAACTTTTGTAAAGAACAGAATATATATCATCCTCTTTTCTTTGTATGAGTCTTCTTTTAAAAACTAATACTGAAAACAAATCAGTGAGAAAGTTTTTTTTTTGCATGTATGACATAACCACGAAGTTTTTCTTCGGGATGTTACTATAGGGATTGTGGCGCAATAGTTTTGTAATATTTGGAGGTGTTTTTATTTCTAATTATGTGACATAAACATAATCTATCAAATAGAGGTGCAACTAAGCATTTTCAAGTATTAAAAAATTAAAATCCCAACACCAGAATCTCAGTTCAGCTCAATGTAATCAATTGTGATGCCCTCAAAATGAAAACGCTTCAAAGGCAAAACTTCAATGGGAAATAAATTGTTAAAAATTACAGTTTTGGTATATTAAATTTAATGCACACCTATTCCTGCATTTGGACATTATTTCAAATTTTGATATTTTTTAATTAATGTTTGTGTTAGGAAAATAACGTAACTTTAAAAATCAGTGAACAAAATAAATAATAGAAATATAAATTAAAAGGTAAAAAGTATAAATAAGAAACAGAAGATTTAAACATAAAACGATAACAATACACCTTTTTCCGTGCTCAACGCAACAGCATCAAGTGATTGCATCAATAAAAAATTACAACAATTAATATTTAGAACACATAAAATGTAAAAGAATTTTAAAATGTAAAAGAGATTATTCAAAAAGGCAGGAATAGATAAGAACCCGAATGACTAACTTTTTCAAAGACCACTCGTCATAGGAGTTTCTGTCAAGGGTGAGATTATAAATCAAAAGTATACCCTTTGTGGCCTGAATTCTGTCCAACCGCCAAACGAGAAACATTTTGAAAAATCAAAGGGCAAAAAATCCTAAATAAAAATCCAAAAGAAACTAGAGTTTGTAAAATAATTTACCCTCTCTGCCGAAATTATGATGAAAAACAGGATACGCCAGACGCGAAATGACAAAGGGAATAAAAAGTATTGGAAGCTAGCAACTAGCTCCATCTATGAAGAAAAATTCCAACTAATTAATCACAAGAAAAAAAACTAATATTTAGACAGTTATGACTAATAATATTAAAATAAGCTATTAATAAAGAAAAATTAAAAACTAAAACAAAAAATAAACCCATTTTTAGTCCCGTTTAGTATTTTTTTCAGATTAAAAAATCATTCAGTTTGTTTTCAAGACTCTTGGCAGATTTTTAATTCCATCCAAAAAACAGAAGGCGAAACATTTTATCAGAAAATGTAAAAATCTTTTACGTTAAAATTTAATTAAAAAGAAATAAATATGATTCTGACGCATAAAAAAGAAGTTAGAATTAATCCAGAATTATTTAATTTTACTTTTTCTCTTAAAATCCCTTAAAACGCACCCATTTTAGTTTTGAATTAAGAGTTAACAAAGGTTTCTTTTGTCGTCTGTAGAAATCTTTGTTTAAAACTTACTATTAAAATCCGTTTTCTTTCCATATTTTAAGAATCTATTAAACCTGAAATAAGGCTCTTATAATTTACGCACCAAAACCATTAAAAGTTTTCCTTGATGAGATGTTTAGATATTTAAAAAAATAAGTATGATAAATGCCAAAATATTTAGAGATATTTCGACAAAAAAGAATATGTTGAATTCATAAAACATTTTGATGTTTCGAACTAATATTTTTTCGAACAGTTTGTTTCCTAGGTTATTCAAATGTTTCAAATGTCTTTTTAAATATCATAAAAGTATATAAATAGAACTTCCATTGTAT
This sequence comes from Araneus ventricosus, assembly GCA_013235015.1. NCBI lineage: Eukaryota > Metazoa > Arthropoda > Arachnida > Araneae > Araneidae > Araneus > Araneus ventricosus. The sequence continues at coordinate 52,505 of BGPR01002814.1, read as the reverse complement.
CAATCTCTAACGTGCCGAAAAGCAAGCTGATTAATTGAAAATCTTATTTAAATATTTCAAATAATCTTTTAACTCTCTGATTCCTGAGACCATTGGAATAGAGGCACCTCAAAATACGGGAACGTCCGAGTTCCTCTTCCAGAGATAAGGGAAATTTCCCTCACCTCCTCAAAAACAACAATGGCAGCTGGCATTGTCCGAATTCTAAGAAAACCCTCCTTTTCCCCTAACTCATCTGGGCGAGCCACTCCAACGAAGAAAGTAGGCCGCGGTGGCCTAGTGGTAAGTTCTCGGCATTGGGCGGAGGGTTCCAGGTTCGAGACTTGATTCCACTGAAGGTCCGTCGTGTATGGGGCCTGTTGCACGCTAAATCATACGTAGTGGCCAAACGGCTTCCCTTTGGTGTGGCATGGAAGTTCGGAGAGGGGGTGCTAGCTCAGGTGTCGTCCTCGTCATCTGACCGTGGTTCAAAATTATGTGGATCGTCCCAAGATAGCCCTCGTGTTGCTTCAGAACTGGACGTTAATATAGCTCAACTAAACTAACGAAAAAAGCGCGCGCAGCGGGTGAGAAATCAATCACACTTAACGAAAGGGGATGGAAATTTCGCAGCGATATTCAGACGTTTCGGACGGCCATCGTCTTTTGCTTGAAAAGACGTTTGAGACGTTCCCGTATCGATAGAGTTAATGTTATTCCTCGGGATTAATTCTTAGTATCATTGATGGCCCTTGAATAGTTATTGAATTTTGAAATTTGCTTAGGAAATATGATTATACCTGAAATTTAATGCGAAGGTATAGTTAAGATTAAGTGTGAAATCTAATCAGTTTTTAATTAGAAATAGGAATAAAAAAGTAGGTTTTTAAAATAAATTGAAACAACAAAAATAAAGAGTTAACATATTTTTTACTGATGCAAAGATATATTAAACGTCATATATTTTCCTATTTTCCTGCAGTGAAGAATAATATAAATCTAATAAATAATAATATTAAGTAGATAAAATAATATTAAGTAGATTGCATAGTAAAAAATTAAGTTATTCAGAGAGACTACTTCCATATAAAGAAAAATTGAGGAACTATTAGGAAGATATTGCTGAATTTATTCTGGGATGCGTTCTCACGGTATCTTGAAAAGATTTTAATAATAGACTTCTGATACGAAAGAATGTGAATAATTTTCGCATTCTTTGTTCAAAATGTTAATAAACTTCTCTAACAATCTGAATAATTAAAAAATCACCGAATATCTTAAAAGTTACATAATGCATTCACTATTTAAATATTAAACCACGTAATGTACATTACGATGCAGATCTATTTACATATGAATGGCGTAAGTTACAATTAACGCTCTTCTACATCTTCGATTTGCAGGGAAAATATTTCAACATGCCGGATTTAAAAAACGACTTATTATTAAATGCTGATTGCACATTTTTGTTCCAGAGAGAAAATTATAAAGCTATATTCAGTACCGATGAATTTTAATTAATCAACTATTTTGAACCACGTAAGAGCTTTGAATTCTTTCAATACGTTTAGTTCCCTAGATTTATTCTCTTTCAAATAGAAATGGTAATACAGTCTTTTATATTCAGAAATAAAATTTCAAAATATTTATATTACAATTAATGAGAATACACAGCAAATAGTGGATAAGTCATTCGGTAAAACACCTCATTTTTAATTAAACCTATATCAAGTATGAAAATAGGACTAATTTGCAGAATGAAAGATTCTGAACGAAATTTGATGGTGAATAAATAGTATCCATATATTGAAGAAGTGATAATTCGAAATATATTACAATTAGGCTTTAACTCTTTAAGCCCGAGGCGACATTTTTCTTCTAGATCCTTTAAAACCGGGAGCTTTGGGGAGGAAGCGACATGAATTGGACTCTCCTAATCTGGGTGGTCATTTACCACCCCACCCTCTGATATAACCTTCCCTTAAGGCGCACGGAAATGGGCTGCGGTTTGCAAGGATAATTGGACCCCCCACCGCGCTTATCTCCTAAGCGATCTCAGAACCTCACCTCCCTTCAAAAGAAGCCAACCGCCTCAGACCGGCCTTCTTCGCTGTTAAGGGGAAATTTTTAGACCGCCTTTCTCGGTATCAGAGGGTTTAATAACTTACAAAATTATTTAAAAGTTATCTACCATAAGCAACTTGCATATAAGTTAGACGTTTTTCTGGATATATTAATTACTAAAGCAAATAAGCATTATTATTTAATTATTGTAGCATTTGAGAATAATTTAACCCTTCACCACTTATGAAATATTTCGTTAACTGCTAACGATAAGTCTTTAGTTTGACATTTCTTTAATTTCGGATTTGATAAGTCAATAGGTTGGTTGTTCATATAATTATTGACATTACTACCCACATAACTTCCATAACATAATTTTATATACTTAAGAAAAGTAATTTCACTATCTAATACAGATTATCGCGTAAAAGAGATTCGCATATTGCTAAAAAAATAATAAGCGATTAAATTCTATATGAAAAGAGGGAAATGCGTTTCCTTCAAATTAAAGTTCAGTCTGTTTTAATTAGTGTGTCCATAAAGTCATGGTGCAGTTATGAACGCTTGTTGTGGCGAATAGATGCGAAATGAAAGGTTGAAACTTGCGCTACATTGGACAGTGCGTGCGCAGGTGATGACGCAACACCACGCACCGTGCGGAACCGACTGTGACGTCAAACATTGACCTTGACATGTTGCAATTGTATGCAGTTCCACAATTTCCAGAGGGTGTCATCTCCCAACAGGACGGCGCTCCTCCACACTACGGCAACATTGTTCGTGTGTTTCTGGAAACAACAATCCCCCAGCGGTGGATAGGCAGGGGTGCTGTCATGGCATGGCCACCACGATCCCCGGACATAACGCCATTAGACTTTTACTTGTGGGGTTATGTGAAACAACATGTGTGTAGTGAACGTATGAACGACATTAATCATTTAAAACAGAGAATCACGGACGTTATTCATTCTGTTACACCAGACGTCCTTACCCGTATGTGGGAAAAACTGGACTATCGTTTAGATATGTGTAGGGCAACAAATGAAGCCCACATCGAACTGCACTGAATAGGTATGCAAACCTGGAGAGTTTTCCTTTCATTTGGTGAAGATGTCACCTGTCTATCTTGTTTCGTTGATTTCCTGTGACCGGTCAAAAGTGCACCGTGACTTTACGGACATACTGTATTTTTAATGACTTCAAACCTTCAGAGTATACATAAATAAAAGGCATTGAAGATTTTCATTTCAGTGCAAACCGTTTATTTCAGCTAGCTTTTATTTATGCGTCTCTTATAATTCTATCGCAGGACACGTGTGAAAGCATAAAAATGCAAGTCCAAGAAACTATATAAACATGCGCTGTTGCCATTTCCACACAAATCAGATTTTTTAATTCATGAAAGAATTATCTTTATATATACCATAAAACTGGATTTTTTTTGCACTGATTTTGATTACTTCCAACAGAATTGTGTGATCAGTTGCATGTATTTCTCTAAAAAATGGCTTTTCTCATTTTTCCCCTTGTTGAGTAATTTATTAATAAATTATGATTTTTTGAAATTTTTGTGCAAAGTTAGGATTTTTGGCGATTTCAAAAACAAATTCACTGGATGCAACTTTAGAAATATTTACTGAAAACACGGATGGAAATAAACAAGTAAAATTTTTTTATAAATATGATTATAATTAATAATTTAACCTCATTGTATCCTGTCAAATCAGAATGGAACTATGGAAATCATTTTATCCAATTATTGCCGTACGTCTTATTGATATATCTATTTATTACTTTAGCATCTAAGTAAAATTCACGTTTATTAGCATTTTAAGATCTGTACTAGTGACAGGAAGAAAGTTGAAGGTTTCGGAAGGTTGCGTGTTCAGATCACGTCCGGGTCACCACATTAGACTAACCCCTCTAATCTCCAGTCAAAATCACCACACAGGTCATCATGTGGACTGGTGGGCCTAGTCTATTAACTACGAGTGATTAAGGCAGACTCGAAGAAACATACTAAAAGGATAAACTATTCATTCCATTCTGGAATTGTTATTGATATATCTATTTATTACTTCAGCATCTAAGTAAAATTCACGTTTATTAGCATTTTAAGATCTGTACTAGTGACAGGAAGTAGGTTGAAGGTATCGGAAGGTTGCGTGTTCAGATCACGTCCGGGTCACCACTTTAGACTAACCCTTCTAATCTCCAGTCAACATCACCACTCAGGCCATCATCTGGACTGGTGGGCCTAGTCTATTAACTACGAGTGATTAAGGCAGACTCGAAGAAACATACTGAAAGTATAAACTATTTATTCATTTCCGGAATTAAAAGTCACATCACTGCGTGACGAAATAAAATAGCAGTGTACTATAACATTATACAGTTGCAGTATATATACAGTAATGAATCTGCGCAGTTTGATTACAAAGACGTTCGCCTGGAGTGACTGCGTAGAAGCAAGACAAAAACAATCACTAGACAACAAGGTTCAAGTTGATGGATTGACAATTTGCCTTTAGTAGTAATGGACGCCACAGCATTTTAAGATCTGTACTAGTGACAGGAAAACCGAAGTTACTGAACTGGACTACACGTTGCAATGGCCTTTTTCTTCTCATTGATGAAAACCAGGGGATTTCCATGTTTCGTTATATGAATTTGCTTTCTTTTCTAACAAACTGTCTCCTTGGGTACAAGAAAAAGTTTCTGCCTCTTTAAGAGTACCCTAAAGTTGTGAAATTTCTTTAAATCAAGCTTTTCTAAGGTCTCTGAAGAGTACTTACAAGTATATAACTTCCTTTTATACACCCTGGGCATATCTGAAGCTAAAGTAAACATTGTTCTTTTTATTATTTAATTCAAAAATAAGTTTGAAAACCAAGTGGGGTTGCTTTTTACCACAAATTTCCATGGTGCAAAGGTTTCCTCCTTTCCGGTGAAAAATTACACCTAGTCCGAAAAAAGATTAATTACATATTAACTAACAAATGTAATTGGCATCCAAAGCAACAAAATGAAAACTATGTTTATTATCTTCCCCATTTAAATGCGCTTGACTTCAGAAATATCACACTTTCTTCACATCATAATTAAGTAGTTAATTTTTGAGTGCCAATGGCGCCTTTAATGCGCTTACTAAGAAAAATTCTGTTACGAGCACAATAAATATTCACACTCCAAAAAAATCAACGAACAACACAACAATGACCCTTTTAAAACGCGAGATACATGATCACCGAAATTACCCCATCCATTCCTGAGTGCCCACCTCCAGTACCAATAATTCCTTTTGATCTCACTCAAACCATCGCCTCTATCTAACTTATTTCTTGGAAGAAGTAATGACGGTGCCAGGAATTACCCTTCTTTCTTAGTTCATTGGAAGCAACGGAAAGAAACGGAAATTTATGTTATCTCCCTCGAATCGCTGGCCTTCATTCTTGCCGATAGATATCAAAGAACAGGCATTTTTCTCATCCGCTGAAAGGGCCATGAGCGAGCATGCGAGCAGAGTTCTTCATGATGTTCCGGCCGTTCCGTATCCCTTACAGCAGATATATATGATTTCATTTATAAAGGGCAGGATCGCATTTAGGGACTATTGCTTTACGCAATGGTTGCCAACAATGGAATGTCGCAGTAACCACCTGCCTGTATTGGGGTCGGAAGACAAACAGCGGTTAATAGCCCGGCGCTATTTGTTTCCCTTTTCCCGCGGTGAGCTATTGATGGATGGCCAGAGATTGTTCAGTTTCCATTCTTTCCTTTTCACTCTCCTTTTAGGTATTTGTTTCCATTAATCTTCGGCGGACTGGAGACTTGCTGATTTGAGCTTTCAATTGCAGTTTCCGACAGGACCTCCCGAAGCGGAATGGTATAAAAAAAGGGCTTTCATTCTGAAATTTCAGAATGAAAAAAGCGAGTAATATTTTATTTACTTATTGATTATCTTTCATTCTAACTTCTCAACTCAGAAATAAGTTGACGGAAGGAAAAAAGCCATTCCATATTTTTAAAAGCTTATTTAAATCGGAGATATGACGTTCGAGAGGTATATTATATTTCTGAAGGCTTTACCAAAAATGAGTTTAATTTATGTTTACAATGAACAGAATTTCTGTTATCATTGTTTTTAACGTTGTAAAAGAAGGGGTTAACTTCTATTAAACTCATCCTTTAATTGTTAATTCTTTACTAGGCGAAATGGAATGAATAATAAATTTTTAAAAAGTCTTTTATGAGTTCTAAAGTAAATGTGGAAAATGTGCTTTATCAAATATATGGACATAAAAAGAAAATCGCAAAATTATTAGACGGTGATAGAAATACTCTAAGCAAACAGAATTTTTTATTTTTTATCATAAGTTTCAATATTTTATTTCTTTTATTATTCGTTGAGGTATCATTTCTTTATAGTATTTCTGACTAACTACTTTTCATAAAGTAAAAAGTAGAAATTACTATGCTAATAAAAGAGTGATTTAAAAATAACTTATCTTTCTTTAATGAATCGCTTAATTGATTGTAACAGATATTATGGAATCTAAAACTAAATTTTTTTCAGGATGGCGCCACTCATATGGAATAAAAAGGTAATTAAAATAAATCGATTGACTAAAAATTGAGTTCTGAAAATTTTTAAAAGTTTTAATGTCATCGTAAATACACCGCAATTCAAAACTGTGTAAATCTAGTATGTCAAGAAGAAAGTGGAGAAAGGAATATAATATTATCTCTTAGCAAACATGAAACATGTCAAATTAAATGAAGACGTCATTTCGAAAGTTCAGATATATAAGTATTAGTATTATTTTATGAACTTATAGAATCCCATGCAACTTCTATGTTCTTGACTTAACAAACATGTCATTAAAATACAGAAGTAAATCAGATTTTTTTTTTTGACTATAGAAATATGGTGCAAGGTATTTCAGAAGGTTTATGGAAATTAAAAACATTCAAAGAAAGTAAGATAATAAGAAAAATATACTGAGAGAATCGAATTAAACAAACATTCGAATATAGTCCTTGGCCCTTGATAAAGTGGACTAGAATGGAATTCTTTTTTGATTAATTCCATTCTCTCAGAGTTCTTAGTTTTTTGCTTTCTTCGAATGATTTTGATTTCCATCGTTTTATTTGATTTTTGTATGCAGCTGCAATTGCGCGCTATTTAAGGATTGTCTAAATTTTATTGTTTAAATTATGTTCTTTCTGTTCAAAGTTGAAGTTGAATATATTTTTAAATTTCTTTATTCTACTTTTTCTAGTTGATTGTTTTTAAGCTCAGAAGGTTTAACATATTCTACATTTTGCTGTCATTAAATAATCTCAGTAATGAATTTAATTTATGTATTGTCTCTTTACGATGTGAAACAGTGCCGAAAGTTCTGAAGATAAGAATACTTCAGCTTTCATTTGTTGCTTTGTCTGAAGACGATTTCAAATCAATCTTTCATGTTATCAAAACAAGAAACATCGTCTATATTTTGTGCTGTTGTATTTCTGACTTTTCAACTTCAAAATCTTATCAATAAAAATCAAGGCAATGAAATGCCTTTTTAGAAACTTATTATAATGCAGTATATACAAATCCGTAAGATATATTATCTGTGAATCGATCTATTAGAACTGAAACTGAACTGTCTTTCGTCATTAACTACTGAAGCTTTTCTTCAAAGTTTTCGCAGATTCATCGCAAGAAGGGGAAGACCATCAATTGTGTATTGTGACAATGGAAGCAATTTTATCAGTGCTTCAAATTATTTGAAATCAGTCAATTGGGCTGAGATTGCACAATTTAGCAGTATACGATGGATACAGAGGCTTTTCAATCCTCTTACTGCCTACTGGTGGGTGGTTTCTGGGAAAGATTAGTTGGTGTAATGAAGCAGATCCTAAGAAGAGTTCTAGGAAACACCTTTTTATCTTACAAAGAAATGGACACTGTCTTATGTGATACGGAGTCTGTTATAAATTCTAGACCGCTTAGTCATGTGTCAGAAGAGGATTCTGAACTAATACCTTTGTCACCTAACTCATCTCTGAAAAATTTCCAGCAAATTGGTGTTCCTGATTTACATTAAGTAAATGAAGTTGTTCTCAACAAAAGAGTGAAATATCGTCAACGATTAATAACTGATATCCAGAAAAGATTTAGGTCCGAATATTTGAGACTTCTGGAAGAAATGAATACAAGGAACAGGGACGAGAAATTAAGCTTGGCGAAGTTGTGCTCATTGGAAGTGATAATGTTAAATGTACTGACTGTCCATTAGGTATTATTGAATCGAACTGTTACTCTATTCAAAGGTTGCCAAAAATGAATCTAATTTTTTTACAGTCTTTCGACGCTTTATTTGTATATTTCTACTCTAGAAGCATTAAACTAAAAGATAAAGAAACTGAAGAATTAATCTTATGCTAATAAATTTTTGAAATAATTTAAATAGCATGTATACAATTATCATTGAACGAAACGCATTATATTACATACTCTTTGTTAAAAACAGGTTTAACTATTGCTTGCAGGTATTTTAAAGTTTGCTTAAAAACTCAACCACTGCTTCTGACATTCCTTACAGAAGAGGAATTCAATAGGTTTAAACTAAAATTCCAGGTAAAAAATGCTGCATTTTTTAAAACATTCAGCTGCATTCTATATACTAATTTATCGATTCTAATAGCATTCCTAACTTTCCAGTTCAGAAAGCATTTAGATAAAAAGAGTTACCCAATTACTATTTTGAAACATATTTAAATAGCAGGTTTCAAAAGCCATAGAAAGTTCCAATTAAAGTTTTGGTTAATTGAATGCTTCCCATATAGGATTCGATTACCATTTTCAGATTCTTCACGATCTGTTCCGTAGTTTTATCATAATTTCTGATTTCAATGAAACTTATAATATGATCACCGGAAATAAAAAACATTTTCTTTCCAAACAAAAAATAAAGGTGCAAAGTAATTGCATTTATTTGCTGATTGATTTCATGACGTTTTCAGCAATTTAGATCAATAAATATTTTGTCACAAAACAATGAATTTTACCTTATTTAATCAATAGTTTCTTTGGAGGAAAAAATCTTCCATACTTCTTTCATATCGAAAATAATTAACGATTTACTATTTTTTTATTTATAAACGATTGTACCGTTTCAATAAAAATTTTTTAATCCATTATGAAGCACTGAAACGGTTTGAGAATCATTCAGACATGAATTAAATTGTAGATTATCATCTCGTTGATTTTATTTCTTAATTTCACATTGAATTTATTTTAATATTTTATTGTTGCTATTTTTTCTGTTATCAAAATTTCATCGTATAGAAAATATCCCGAGAGAGAAGATTTTATTTAAAAGAAATATAAATAACAAATAAACTTTATTTTTTGTTCAGTTCTGACTTGAACCAAATTCTTCTGTTGGATAACGAGAAGGAAATTGTTTTCCTTTAAAAAATTGCTTCAAAAAGTTCAATCTCCAAATGTTTGATTTTAGAATAATACAGTGTAAAAAAAATAAAACATCTGATGTTATTTATCAATGGAAATAAATAATCTCATTAAATGATTTAGATCTTTATCTTATCTAAAGAAAAGAAATTGGATTTTAATTTTAATTGGATTCAAGAGATGATTAATGATTAGGTAATGCATATCAATAAGAATCGTCAGTAGATTAAATCCCAGAATCTAGCAAATGCTTAAACATCACTAAACCTTTGTTAGACCCATTCTCATAAATGCTGAATTTCATGCAACTGTAAGCAGACTTGTCCTCCAAATAAAAAAAACCCAGTTTGTTTTAATTAAGAAGGCCAGAAGAGGAGTTTTCCGACAATAAAAGAAACACCTCGATGAACAAGAATTAAGTGTTGTGATGAAAACATGGCTTTATTTGTAAGGAATTATTCATTTTTGTGGTGTCCTTCCACACGAGCGGAATTTTGTTTATTTCGAGTATAATGAGCTCTGGGATTAATGGTCTTTTACAGCAGATATGCTTCTTTTTCTCTCAGTAAATTAATAAAAAGGGAAGTATAATTTACTATCATACTGCAGAGCAGAATACCATTATAGAAAGCGATTGTATGTGCATTCACGTTAACGAGCAGTTGGAATCATAATCGAAAAACTGCTGAAGATCTCAGAAAACTCACCATCATTAAAATGTTTCATTACATGCACTTGTCCACCAATTCGTAAATTAAATTTCAAATACAGATGTTGTTTCTTTTTTTGCATGTTATTGTTAATTGTGTTAGATAGTAAAAATAATTAAATGTAATGAGATAAATTTTTTATTTAAACTTAACTCAAATGTTCTCAAATACTAAATGAAAACAGCTCATGTTATTGGCATTTAAAAACCGATTCCCTTTTTAATTTGGGTAAAAATAAATTGAAATTAAATAAATGAAGAGAATAATAAAATTACGTTTTACACATAAAATAAAAAGTGTACGAAAAAAGGTTTTATGAAATCATACATTATTTTTGAATGACTAGAAATAATTAATCGCGAAATATTTTCTTAAGCACTAAATTATATGTTATAGTTCAAATATTTTTCATCTTGCTATTTTTACTAATATTTTTAATTGGGAGAAACCGCTTGGTAACTATTTCTGTGTTTAAAGGCTAAGATCATGATTTTACTTAACTGAATAACAAGAAATATTCCTTTATTCACTTTGGGAAATATTTGTACTGAACTCCCGTGCCAACGATGTGATTTTTTGTGCAGAGTACACGAGACCAAGGCTCTCAACCTCTGGTGTATTGCTCAAATTATAATTGGGAAATTTGTACTGAAATCCCGTGCCAACGATGTGGGGGAAAGTGCGGAGTACACGAGCTCATGGTTCTCAACCTCCGGGGCATTACTGTTTTTATTTCACTGGATCTAGCAATTTTGATGTGCACCTAAATAAAATGCGTCTAGAAAATTTTGATTTTAATTTCTGATTACTTGGAAGAGAAGTTTAGAAATATTATGTCATGGTACTGTACTGAAATCTATTTCTCCATATTTATAGATCAAACAATATGTGCAACGTAAAAAAGACAACTATATTATTTACTTTATTAAGGATACGTTTAAATAAATGAAGTCTTGATATTGTGTAACCGGAAATGAATCGGTTAACATAATTTTTTAAACATGATTTCAAATATTTTTTTCTTCAGAATGTTTCCTTTTCCATATGCTTTCATATGAAAAATATTTAAATAGGTCCAGTGGTTGGGGCTGGGGAGCTCTGTCAAGATTTTGTTCCATGGAGAACGTACAGTAAAGTAGAAATTTTTCGATTTATCTCAAAAATAGAGGAAGGTGTGGGGCAGACGACTATTAATGATATATCTAGGGATCATAGGCTTCCATATGGCATATAAATTATCGAAATCGGTCCACTAGTTGAGGAGGGGGATTCATCCTCTTGTTTTAGTAATTATTTTAAATATATAGATGGAATCTTGCTACCAAATTTTTCTGAAATTCCTTACAAGAGACACCTCTAGCATCAAATAAAAACTAAATAAAACCAAGATGTTAATTGATTATCAGGTTAGAAAATTAAAATTTTTGTATTGGCATCCGGAACAATTACACATAATTTGAGAACTCTAGCTCACCAGGAAGGGAATAAGAAATCGATTGCAACAGCCAATCTTTGCAAACATAAAGTTGACAAGTTAAATACAGCCTTTAAAGAATTCTAAGACTCGGTTTGTAATCCGAATTAATAAAATACTTTACCAATAAAAAATATGGCTTTTTTGTACGTTCATCAAAGATATTTGAAATTTTTAACTGTTAGCTCTAACAGTAATGATGACCTTTGCAGTATAAAATGCTACAATATTTTTATCTAATAGCATAAAACATACTTTCCTTAAGAGGAAAGTATGTGTATGTTTGTTTGTTCGTTTTCTGACGTGAACACTTCTTTGCGCACTTTACAGTGATAGTCGGTCGAACTTTCTTGTGTATCAAACCGTCAGATTTGAATCGCTAATAACTACGAGACTAATAATGCGAAAAGAATGGTTGACCCCAAAACGAATATATTAAATCTGTAAGAGTTTGTCGCATAGTAATTGTTTTGCCTGTAACGTCATCGTACCTATGTAGGCGCATGCGCGTGATTGTTATGAATTAGCTTTGTGTGAAGTCATAAATAAGTGTAGCATGGAAACGTGTTTAGCTAAGAGGTTGATTCTGGTGTCATTTTAAATAGCTTGTAGAGTACTACTAGGACCCAAAGTGAGAAAATAAATATATTTATCAGAATATAAGTAAAAATCGGTATTAAATTGAAAATTTCAAACCACGCATGTTTTTTCATTATAACATGCAGAGTTTTCTTTCGAATTGTACGAAACTTACAAAATACGTGAAAATACGTAAAAGAAACATTGCATTAAAATTTGAATTAAAAAATCTGAATATTACGGCAAATATGAGCATTTGTAGTAAATAATATTTTACTGCACATTCGCGAAATGTAGTTCTATAGCATGTAGCAAGGGTCTGTGGTAGCTTGTGATTTATCTATTCTGTAACCATTATAATACTCTGTGTAAATATTGTATTAAAGAGATTAATAATTAAATTACATATTAATACGAAACACTTTTTTTACGATCTTATTCCGACGTTTTCCCGAAAACTCTACGGCGCGGACCCAGCGCCGTAGAGTTTTGCGTCTTTCTTATGTTTTTGGTTCTTTATGTATGTCCACACCGTTGGACTTTCGACGACCAAATTTGCCACAGTGATGTATTAGTCCAAGAGAGAGCTAACGCCATAAACATTATTTTTAAATTTGAAATAGATTTTGATTTATTTAATTAAATAACGGAAATTAAGCTATTTTTAGACGTTTATAACCAATAACTTTTGAAATACTTTTATTACGAAAATTATTCTTACATCACCTAAAGAGCAATAAATTATCTTTTTAATGATACCAATTTAATTGTTGTACAATTTTTTCTCTAATTGTAATTAACGTTTCAAAATTCATTTTAAACTCAAATTACAACCATGCCTTTATTGTTATAAAATAAAATTCAAACTAATATATTGTTTCATCAAATCCTGTATTCACGTGTTTTCACCACTGTTAAAGCTAATAAAATATTGCTTTTTGTGGTCAAGGTAGATTTCTTACTTCCGCTGTTATTTCTTAGCATGCGTTTAACGTCCTTTTTAATTTCGTATCTTTTAATATGCACTCAAATATCCAATGACGTTAGTTTAGTTACTACGCGATTCTTCGTCTAAATTTCGCAAATTTTTGAATATTAACGTTGCTATGGCAGCGTTGTTTAAAAAGAGTAGAAATATGCTATTTAATATTTGAGTTTCAGTTTGACTTTATTTATAGTATTAATAGAGAGAATTTATATTTAATTTTTATTCCCCTAACTGATGTTGAAAGTATTCTTTTTATTCGAGCATTCCTCTTCAGCGAAATTCTTTCGAGTGAGAATTGTTCTCGAGCGATTTTGACTTCATTTATCTGATTTATGGAACTTTTTATTCAGAAGCTTCGCAGTAACCAAGTTATGCAATATATTTGTACATTTTAAAACTGTTTTAATTATTTATTTAACTATATATTGTTTATAATAAGTGTTCTTTTTAAAATTTTCTCGCAATTTCATTCACACCATACTGTTATACGGTGATAAAATGGCTATATTTGAAAGTTTTAATTCAACAAGAAAAGATTCAAAGAAATTTAGTTCTGTTGGGGAAAGTTGGTGACAATATTTTTAGGGGGGTAAAACAGGAATCCATTATATGAAAAAATATAGATCCCGAGAAACGCCAGGTTTTCAGCTAATGTTTTTATAAATTTTAATATTCAAAATTGGTATGTGGAATACAAATTTACCAATTTACATAGAAATCACTGATAAACAAGAAAAAGAAGTCATCAAAACCGTCTCATAAGACAACTCTACTAATGAAAATTATACTAAACACAAATATCATAGGAATTAAATACACATATTTAAAGGAAGACTAATTTTGACGGTTACAGTTAGATTGCCATGAGGAACAGAAATAACAGCATTTAGTCTACCAATTGAAATAATCTGAAAAGTATTTCCCTAAGGTTAGTGTTCTTTTAGAGATTCTCAAATTTGAATTAAGAATCTAAATTTAAAATGTGCCTATTCGTGGAAGGTTAACGTTACCTTCCAAAAACCTCGTTACCTCAAAATCGTAGAATGTGAAAAGAAAAGGAAAACTTTCAGCATCTATCAAAGTTTCTGAATTAATTTCACAACTGACGTCTGCAAAAGCAATGCTCATTTCCAACCCACTAAATTCAAATGAAGCATGCATTCATTTTTGTTAACAAAGTCACGAATGCGAGTTAAAATCCTAACGGCTGCAAGAATCCCATTCTGTTTCAAATAATCAATCTTCTCATTTTTGGAGGGTTGTTGAAGGAATTGTTGAAAGTAAGGATTAATTTTTAAGAATAATCTTATCAGCTGAATTTTAAATATTAAGTGCGTACTAGTTGCGGTCATGAAATATGATTTTATGTGATTTTCTAATAACTACCATATTTCCATTATTTAATATTTAAAACAGAAGGATTTGTAAATCAATACTAATTTCTCTCACTTAAATAACTATTTAATATATGTTTATAAAATACTAGTAGTTCTGCGAACAATAGGCCACGCTTCTCCCCCAAATAAAATCTATAATTTAAAATAAATCTAAGATTTTTCTACATGGCATTTTTTATAAGCTTATCAAATGTTATTCATTGTGAAAACGTCATTGTTTTTAGATGCACCGAACATCATAATTTGACTCTCCAGGATATACACTGGTGAACAAATGTTTAGCAGAATTCTTATGGTGCGACAAATTGGTGATTAATGTGGATAAAATGGTTCGCGATCTGCTGAATTAGCAAAACATCTCTAGCTCTTTTGCTTCGATTATCTTTAAGAGAACTATCAAAGTATTTTGAAAAGATGGTACCAAAAATTCACAGAGAAAAATTGAATCCTTAAATAAGTTATTTAAAAAATATCATCGATAAAATTTCACTATTAAATAGGCATCAAAGTAAAATATTTTTTCCAATTTACTTCGTTCGAACTAAGAAGATGGTACTCAAAATAACTTGGCGATAAATATTTCATTTTTGCAAAGAAATATATAAAAGCGGAAAGTTCACGCGGCTATGAAGATCAGACGATTAATAAGGCAGTCGAAATTATTTTGGCGAGATCGCATTTCTTGGCGAGAAGCGTCTGATAATTTCATTTAGGCTTAACAATTAGAAGCGAATTTTTAAAGTTTTTTTAAAAATTGGTTACTGCACCATAAAGGGTGAAAAAAGAAATGGCATAGATGGTAAATGAGTTTAAATATAAATTTATAACTAAAAGATAGCCAAAAGTTATAAAAATAGGTATCATTTTTGTAGCTAAATGCCGATAATGATACACAGCGATACATAGCCATAAACGAACTGTGTTTATTTACAACTCTGATGTCATTATTTTAATTTTTGTTTGTCAGTCACTCTTTTATTACCAATTAATATAATAATTATATATAGTTAAAATAATTATTTTATTACCGAATTAAAATAATTTGAAATAAAACATATACACCGTTTTCTATTGCTACAAGAAACATTTCTGCCAAATTTGAAGGAAATCGAGCAAAGCATTTGGTCGTAATCGCGAAACAAATATACAGATAGACAAGTGCAAAATGCAAGAGTTAAAATGAAGGCGCTTTGCTCGGTCAATAATGTACCGATATTATTCAGTGAATCTTTAGTCATACGTTCTCTGATCAGAAACTCAAGTTTCCCGTTCTTAAAATTTATAACCTGTAGGAGCGCCAAATCTGTATTTGAGCTGAATAGTTTCTCAGTTTTCTCTAAACGGCAAGGAAAAAAACCAATCATTCTTTGCTTTGAAGTCCTTTTGAGAGAACAAGAAACCATGTATTACATATCCAGATATTATCAAACATGGAGATGTTAATGCTATCGTGATACTTTAATATTTAATATTTGATACAGATATGCAAATGTTATCGTGATACTTTCTATTTGATACAGATATACACACGGCTATCTCTTTCCTCCAAACGGGCAGGAAAATAACAATGATTATTTGCTTTGATGTCCTGCTAAGAGAATACAAATCGCATATTCTATGTTTAGAACATATTAAACTTGAAAATATTAATTTTATTCAAATACTTTATTTTTACCTTTATTTATCTATGAACGGCCGTTTTCACCGTGCTAGAGTATGTTGATGATCCAAATAACAAAATGATTCTTTGCTTTGATGTCCTGCTAACAGAATACAAATCGCATATTCTATGTTTAGAACACATTAAACTTGAAAATATTAATTTTATTCAAATACTTTATTTATCTATGAACTGCCCTTTTTACCGTGCTAGAGTATGTTGATGATCCTTTGCATTAAAAAATGAAAGTCCTTTGATGTATTAATGAGGCAAGAATGAAGAATTCAAAACAAAATAAATTTATTTTCATTAAACATAATCAAACAAACTAAATTAGAGAAAACATGACGATGATCATCACTCTATAGCAGTAAGTAGATGCTGAAAGGCAGAGAGCTGAAGAGAAAGTATCACTCCCCACATAGCACGTAAGTTTGCAGCAAGTTTGATTTTGATTTGGTATTACCTTCTCATGGCAAATTTGACGCGTCAAGCTTGAAGCGAACTTGTGGCAAACTAACAATGCAGAATCGCCACCCTCGCTTGCAACGCCATTGCAATGCAAGCTTGCTCTAAGTTTGCAAAACAAGCTTCCTGCAAAGATAGCACAATAAAGAGATAATTATCTCTGTCTCTGTTTTAAAAAACATCCGATTTTTAATAGCATCTCCTAGACCGTCCTTCTTTTTATTAATTCAATAAATCAATGATAATTTGTGAAAAAAATAACTTTTTTATAAAAAAAATTTTTGAAACATTTTCCATCTTTTTACTAAATATAGAACTCGCACTTTAAGAAAAAGGCGATATAGTTTTCTTTAATGTTGAAATTTGAACGTTTATAAACAAAATTAAACCTAAAAAACAATCAATGTTTGTTGAAATATATAATAACTTACATTTTGTCCCATTTTAAAAGTACTTACCTTTGAACTCTAATTTCATAATTTATTCTATTAGCAAAACGTAGTTATTAGCGAAAATCGCTCTCTCTTTGACTTCAAATCATATTCTCAACCCAAAAAATTAATGAAATCAAGAAAACAGTTTAAAAGAAATTGTATACGAATCGAATCGAACGATGCATTAGCAAAATCTATCTTCTCCTCTCAGAGTTAATCTGGCCGAATGGTTAGAGCGTCCGCTTCCTTAGCGCTCGGTCGTGAGTTCTAATCCGAGGTTGTGTTCGTTCTGTTTTTGCTATGTTTGCAGTGAGTTTATCATGACACACTTGCTGCAAGTTTGTCGCGCGGTGACTTCGAAGACTGCGTTAACTTGCTGCAAGCTTGTTTCACACTTGCACTCTTGTCGTGTCACACTTGCTGCAAGCTTGGCAGTGCAAGGTTGCTGCAAACTAAAATTGCTATTTGGATCTTCTTTACGACAGCACTTTCACTGCTCTTAATACATTCGTAAGATAATGTGTTGCCAGAACATCACAAAGTCATGCTTAAACATATTCACAAGAGCAAGAAAGTAAGTAATCTAACGATAACTTAGGTAGATGCAATGGAATTCTGGGATGGCAGAAGACATTCCTATTACCCAATCCAACGCAATCAGAATGTTGTTGCAGCCAAAGTACTAAGAGCTTGAACAGCTGATATTTGGATAGCTGACACCACAGTTATTTTCAAAATAACCAATTATAATTCAAAAAGTGTATGCTCCAAAATTTAGAATATCTTGTCTTTTAAGACTCCAAATTGAATAAATAATTGCATTTCTTCGCTTTCGATAAGAAAATAGAAGTATTTTACAATAGATAATTCCATTATTCTTTCAGTAATTAATCATGTAAAGGAAGGGAGAAGATCGAAACAAAAGGATTTCAATGTGGCGAATAATTTGG
>BGPR01002814.1:19842-34324 GCA_013235015.1 Araneus ventricosus | reverse complement strand
CGTGCTGTGCTGTCAGCATATTTCTTTATGCTAGAGAATGTCGAGCATCTGCATCAAATTTTGTTAAACGTTTGCTGATACCGGAGGTGACTTATGCAAAGTTGAAGAATATTTGTGGTATGAAGTTCATCGGCATCTCTTGCAGCTGTCCTCATTGCCATAGCGATGCTTACCTCTTTTTCATAAATGAGGTCCGCTTCCGATAATAGCTTATTTTCTATACCTCCGCTGCGTAAGTCTGTCTCGTAGACTTTCGTTGAGAAACTATCCGAACTCACCAATTCGCTGTTAATTTTTTCAACTGGGCGCAGAACTTCACCACACTCTCCCCGTCCACTTGGTTCCGCTTATGGGAACGAAAGCGCTCCGAAATAACTATTGGTTTCGGGCTCAACTGCTTCTCCAGAATGGCAGTCAATGCTTGAAACTCTTACCCTTTGGCTTTTCAGGTTCGACGAGATTTCTCAATGCATAGGTTTTAGCTGACAACATCGTAGTCAGAGTAGGTGCCTTCTCATCGTCAGGCGCATTATTCGTTGGAAGAACCATTCCAAGGTCATCAAAAGGTTCCATCAGTAGTGACTGAGATCCCACCATCCTCGCTCAGAGCGCCAACACAACGCCAGGTTTCGAATCCAGACTTTATTTGTCAGTTTCTACACACACAGTCCAGATACGTTCACATTTATATTCAATTTTCCTGGGTTAAGGATCAGTTAAGCTCTACTGATTAACATAAATATTTAACAAGGATATAACATTCCTTCCTTTGCTAAAAAATAATTAATTGAACGGGAATTTAAACACAGTCGCAACAATTAAAGAAATTCATGATTTATAGCGAAATTCGGTATTCAGTGCCAGAGAATATTTAATTTCAATCATTCTTAGGAGACAATATTTTTTAATATATCTAAAAGCATTTGCAAAGCAAGTTTAGAAACTCTGAACGATTACAATCGTTTTGCTTAAACAAATCATGAACCAATATAGTAGGCTACATTAAAGCATTTTTAAAGAGGACTTTCTAAATTACTCTCTTATCACACTATTTGATGATTCAGAAACTTTATCTGGGCATCAAGTTTAAAAATTTGATTTTGTAAAAAACTATATTTCGCATCCATAATCTGTGTAATAATAATTATTCGTTTAACGAAAATAAGAAATAAAGAAAATGAAATTAATTGGTCATGAAGAGAAGCAGAGGTCTAGCATATAATGTAAAATCAACGTAAATGTAACAATCGAAATAAGGATACTGAGTTTGGAATTTTTTTATATGTGAAGGTTATTGAACTGAATGTATGTTGTCTAAAGTATCGACCTCTACACACCTGATACACGTAAAATAAACCACGCCAATCTTATTTTTGAATCCATTACACATTCTTTTTCCGGAATAAGGACAATTTACATTGTAAGTTAAGGAGCAATTACTCATTAGCTAACACATTCAGTTATGTTTTTCTTGTGGCTTTGCTGTCACGTGAATTACATCCAGCCAGGTTGCGGAATGAAAATTCTTTGGAAAACCAAACACAAAATCTTATGAAATAAATAACAAAGAAATAAAAGAACAACATTCCATGTGACATAAATAAATGAAACCTGTTTTATAGTTCTTGACGTGAACAATTGCTATAATAAGCAATGTAACAAGATGTTGTAAACATGATTTTAATAATACAAAATAAGAAAAAGTTTCAAATAAGAAGAATAGACGAAAATAGCTTCAAATAAAACAATAAAGATAGCTAATCCACTGAAGAAACTCCTCAAAATAATTTGTTAAGCACAAAAATCCAGAAAGTACGTTATGAAACAAAGAGATTTGTTTGCAATTGTATAAAACTAGAAGAAATAAAGTAAAAAAAAAACTAAAATAGTGCAAGAAGATTATAATCCCTAGAGCAAACCATAGGGAAAATCATGCATTTTATATCCTTTTATGCATAAATATCTTGGCATTTTTATTTATAAATATATAAACAGTGCGTTGAGGTATAAAGGTTTAATTGCAGCCTTAGGGAAAAAGAGAACTTTACTTGATGTAACTTTACACTTTTACCGAAATAATGCTTTGTACTTTAGTTTCAGTATTTTGAATACCATTAAAATAAACTTTTTAAGTTATATTTCAAGAATTTGGAAATTTAGAAACAATTTTATGGTTCATTTAGATATAAAGAGTATGTAAGTTTCTAGGATTGTGTTTCTCTATAATATACATAATACATACTTTAAATACCAAACTTCAAGGGTTTTTTATATATAACCTATCATTAAAAGCACTTTTGAAATATTTGGTAAGTATTAAGAGCATGGAAAAGTGTAGTTACCTCAAAGTTTTAAAAATGCTTTTTGCCAGTGAAGACCAAACAAAATTTGAAAGCTGTTTTTTCATAGAATAATTTTAGAGTGAAAGCTGTAAAAAAAGTTATAAGAAAGGAAGATTGTTCGGGAAGAAAGTGAAAATAAGGGAGAAATTTCTTACGAATACAAATTTTAATTAATTATTTATTTAATTTTAGTGCCATGCTAATAAAAGTAATTATCACGCGCATGGTGCAGTTTTAATATCAGCGTAATATTAAAGTTTCTCAGGCTAGAAATTTTGCTATCAAACTTTAATCCTTTCAGGTAGTGCATTCAATGGAAAAGCTGGTGATTTCTTGGGAAGCTGGGGATTTCTCATTCGAAATTACTAGATGGATGTTACTAAAATTCTCTCTGCTATCAAACTTTAATCCTCTCGGGTATTGCAGTCAATGGAAAAGCTGGTGATTTCTTGGGAAGCTGGAGATTTCTCATTCGAAATTACTAGATGGATGTTACTAAAATTCCCTCCAGTGGCATGGGAACGGTTCATGTAGATTTTTTCATTCTCCTTAGTAATATTTGGCTAATGTACAACATTATGTTGTTCTTCAGGACTGTCTCCAGAAGATCTACACTTCCACCTTGTTTCTGCACCACCACTCTTTCGCGATTGCCAGCATTATATTCACTTATTATTCAGCGTCATTTCAGATTGAACTTTGAAACATTTGTATGTAGTTGGGTGAGATACAGTTTTTCTGTCTAAGCTATTCTTTTTCTATCTTGAGCTATCATTAACGTTATCAATTAACAGTATATTAGCGCTATCTACTTTAGTCGAAATTTTTCAGCATTCATTTGTTCTGCATCCAACATACAAGATAATCTAGAGTTCGTACAGCTGCAATCTCCCCGAGAGATATCTATGATGTCCTCCGTTGTCAGCACTTAATAGAATATTATACAAGCTATGGTAAAAATCATTAGTGCGATGATTATACATAATAATCAATGATTTATTGTGAATATGATAAATTTTAGTAATAATGTGAGTTAATCGCATTTGCAGGTGACTGCGCATGCTATCAATTTTGTTTGGATAAATATGATAAATCATATTAATGGATAAGAAATTTAAAAGCCATTATACGCAATATTCCTCCCAGGATCATAAATGTAACGAATAATGTATAACTCTTGAGCACTCTATTTAAACAAGATGACTTACCTATTACTTTGTTTCTTTTAGAATGATTTTTCTCGCCTTATTTCATAAAATACTCTATAAAAATTAACGTTTGATTCCTTTTTCCTACTTTTCATTAACTTTTAGTTAAAAATAAAGTGTTTTTATTTTAATAAATTACTTCATCCTGTTAGATTGCAAAAATTGCATCGACATCTTTTTTCGGTTTTGTCAGTATTTTTAATTAATTTAATTCTTCGCCACCAAAGTTTATTTCTTCTCTTGTGGCAACTTTGGCTAATTTTGAAATTCAAACGATAATTTTCAGCCGTTTCTTAAAATATCTAAATTTTTCTTAATTATTTACTTTGTTTTCGATTTAAATAGTAATTGTCTTAACTTTTGTTGTTGTTTCCATTAAGGTTTCAACTTTATTAATTTTTTAAATTCAAATTTTGCAACGGGATTATTTCTTCGCCATCTTGTTTTCGCGTAAGAATTTGGCGTAATCAGGTTTTGGGCGTCTGTATCTGGAATCGTTTTCCGTTACGATTTGAACTTCCTTTGTGATGGGCTGAGCGAGTGGTTGGTGTTGTTCCAGCTGCGGGCCCCAGAGCAGGTTGGGCCTCTGGGTTCTTGCCTCTGCTTTAATTTTTCCGTTAATAATTTTTGTATTTTTGAATCTGAAGCTGAAGATATTTTTTGTTCTTGATTGGTATTCCTTGAAGGAACAGTATGAGAAACCACAGTGATGAATAATCTAAAAATGAAATGAAGTTTTTTCCTACAGCATTATTCCAAAACAATCTGTGAATTAAAATGCTGTGAGTGAAAGAAAGCAGTGCTTTTTTCTTCATTTTTAAAAAAAACTCTGCTACGTGGTGGCATGAACGCTGGTCTTCATCAGTGTTACAGAGTTATAAATGATTATCACCTTTTACAAGATCTGCAATATGTGTAATACCTTCAGCATTTTTCTTCTTCATCGTAATAATGTGTACTGCTAATTATGGAGATTGTGATCATCTTTTAAGCTTCAATTTCTGCTGAACGTCTTTTTCCCATCTTCAGCTTTTCCAATTTTTGAAAGAGTGATACAAGTCTAAAAAAATGGCTGAAGAAAATGCGAAAGTGTGCAAGTAACATACTTCAAATATCATTGTTGAGTGAATACAAGGCAAATTCACTTGTAAAATAGTGTTCATCAATTCAAGACGTGTTTGTTATGTGGCACAGAATAATGATCATTACGTCTCTATCGAATTTAAGTTGTTTTTTTTTTACTTTGTGTTCTAAAGTATAATTCTTAGGCCTGCAGTGCTAATGTGTAGCTACAATTTTTATTTTTTTGTTTTGTTGAATACATGTTCATTCCTGTGCATCAATTTTTATACATATATTTAATTTTTGTGGCAGTAAATAATTTCAATATTAATAATTGTTAAATAAAAAATTATTTAAAATTTTTAATACTTGGTTTTTCTTTAATTGAAATAGCGCAATGTACTACCACTGTTTGAAAAATGATTTAATAGTAGCTAGGTTTTTCAGGTCAGCAAAGGTAGGTGGTTTATGAGTATTGCTAGAATAGCTAATAATTGAGTTATATTTTTCAGTACCCAAAATTGATTTGATAATTGATATCCATATATATATATATATATATATATATTAAATAGACTAAATTTTAATATTGGGTACCTACTTTGCTTTAACATTTATAGTAATTCTAGCTATCCCATCCAATACATCCCTAATGTATTTTATAAAGAGAGTAAATTAATGGGAAAAGAGGGGAAATATAATTTTAAAAAAGATTATTAGCTATCTATGGCTTGGAAAAAAATGTGTTTGAAGCAATATATCGAACAATACTTATCAAATTTGGAAGATTCCTTAAATAATAATCTATTATCGCTGGTAGAAAAAAAGAAACTCTGACATAATTACAATTAAAATAATTTTGATCATTGTGTAAAAGTGCTAATTTGATGACATTTTGATATTTCTTCATTCATTAGAGCTACTTATAGCAGGAAAATAACCAGCAATTAAACACAATACCGAATTAATCATTTTTCCATGTCACATGCATGAAAAGTTTCAAAATGTAAATGTTATTAGCAAGTATAATTTTATTTGATAGTGTTTCTAATCAATGTTTATCAGAATAAAAGCAGTTTAAAGAAAAAAACTTTTATAAGTGTACTAATAAAAATGATTTTTTAAAATTTTAATTATTTCCTTTATCTATATTTCATTAATATAAAAATTATGGAATCTTATTTTTTTTTCAAATTCACCA
Source organism: Araneus ventricosus (assembly GCA_013235015.1). Taxonomy (NCBI): domain Eukaryota; kingdom Metazoa; phylum Arthropoda; class Arachnida; order Araneae; family Araneidae; genus Araneus; species Araneus ventricosus. Next base: position 28,511 of record BGPR01002814.1, on the reverse strand, counting down.
ACAGGCAGCGCCAATAGTAAGGATCAAATATTTCATTAAATAAATCTTTCTACTGATGATTAGTTCTGAAATTAGTATAATAGTTTATGATCATCATCGAGAACACACAAGAGTACAAAATTTCGGAACTCCAGAACATCAAGTAGTGAGTGAAGAATCGATAGCAAAACTTCATCTTTATGAACATGAAACATTTCAAATTAAAGTAGAACCTCGTGAATCTGAAGTAATCTTGGCTGATCTTTGTTCGGGTACCAGGAATTTCGGATTATCCGGAAAATTCGATAAAATACTCTTGATATACCAAATACAATAAAGTATTGACTCTGGGTACTCTGTGGAAGAGTACGGAAAAAGCTAGCTGCGATTCGCATCGTGGAACAGGTTTAGTTAATGCGTCAAGAGAAGATGATCCATTTTGTTCCTATTATTTAAAGTGTTGTATTCATTCTTAAATACCGATTCAAATGCTTCTTTTAAGTTAGGAATAAACATTAGCTTTGTTTGCGATTACTAAATGTTATTTTCCTTGATTTTTTATTGAAATTCTTTCAGGGAAATTAGAGAAACAGATATTCGAATTATCCGAAATTTCGAATTCCCAAGGTTCCACTATACAGGGTTCCTAGTTATCTCCGTTACACCCACCTTAACTTCTAAACGGTAACGGTTTAGACCATAAAGCTGGTGTCCAGGTATACTAAAACGGCTATGCGCTACTCAATGAGACAACTTGCAACGCCATCTATCTTCAAATTTTGGAATTAGCGGTCCTATCTCGAAAGCGGTACAAGATACGGGAAAAAAGTCAATTACAAAATTGTAGAGCGTCTTCGATTTAGTACGAAAAGACACCTTGAGTGCAATAATGGAGCAAATGTTATTTATTGGGGAAACAATGATCCCATTATACTTTTTTTATGGAAAGAACTCAAACAGCAGGTGTATGGACCTTTCTGCCAACAATGCAGGGCGTATTACTGTTGCTTGTGTTTGCGCACCAAGTATGTGTTAAAACGTGTGCAAAGTGAAATTTAAACAAGGACTCAAATCTGCATTGTAGATGACGGAGAGCACTTTGAACACCGAAAATAAAGGTGTATTGTGATAACTAATTGTTTTTTCTCGTTTTAACCCGTTTAGAGGCGTCACAGTTTCGCAATTCGAGAACAAACAAATGTGCACTTAAAACGTCCATTTCTTCGTATTAATCTGTACAAGGTATCTTTTTGTACTAAATCGAGACGCTCTACAATTTTGTAATTGGCCTTTTTCCCCGTATTTTGTACTGTTTTCGAGATAGGACCGCTAATTCGAAAATTTGCCGATAGATGGCGTTGTAAGTTGTATCATCGAATACCGCATAACCTTTTTACTATACCTAGACACCAACTTTATGCCCCAAGCTGTCACTGTTTATAAGTTAAGGAGGTGTAACTGATATAAGTGGGAACCCTATATAAGTATATAAAAAGTGTGCGGTAATATACATTCTTTCAAGTTGGGTCATTTCTTTGGTAAGTTTCCACCTCTGAAATTTTAGTTGATCTATATTGGTTATCAGATAGATGCGGAACTAACACTGGATGATTGTTCACAAAATTCGATGTTCTGAAAACGATAATGACAGAATTATTAATAAATAATAACTCTTTCAAGATTATAAGATTTTGATGAAATGTCAATTTTCTCCCTCCATGAGAATTTCGAATTTTCTCTTATTGAAATTTGTAGCAGAGCAACTAATAGCATGCTTCACATTGCACGAAGTTATTTCAGGTAATTTCTCATAAAAGGTTGCTTTATATTAGCCCATTAACGGTAAACATATTGTTACAAAATCGCCTTGTGCGTGTACGGTGAAAACAGTCCAAAAAGCTGGTAACGGAGAAACGATGCTTTATTCTCGAATACTTCGGAAAACACGAACGCAGGTCATAGGAAAAACACAGAACTTCCACAAATTGGCAGCACAAACAGACAGCAAATCACTAACAACAATAGCAATAGCGCTCAGTCTAACAGCTGACCAACTCGCAAAGCGAACAAATCTCCAAAGAGATTCTTCGAACTCCGCTGACGTTCAATGATGATTGTCACTCTCAGCAACTCCTAGGTTTCTATACCTTTCCTGACAGAATGTGATGTTATTAGAATCATCTAGTAAATTCTGTATAACCCCGCCCCTAATAGAGATATCAAGAAAATTCCAGCATTTTTAAGGTCCTCCATTTTGTCGCCAAGTCTCCAAAATGATTGCCAAGTTCGTCGCCAAGGTAGGGGTCTTTGGCTTCGATTCCCCGATAGGGAGTAAGAACCTCTCTTTCCAACCATAAGTCTAACATTATGGGAAAGCGATATTACATGTTCGTAACAATATTAATTAATTTAAAGCATATTTCAGTAAATTTCTATTAAATTACGTTTAAAACAATAAGATTAAGTTAATTGTGAAGTAAAATTAAAATCGGAGATAATTTTTTTCTCGTTTTCTGTTGTTTTTCCTTACTTTTTAGAAAAAAATTAAAGAAATAGAAAAAAAAATCGTTCTTAAAAAGTTTTTTACTTAAATATTAAAGAGTTGTGAAATGCAGTAGAATATCAAAATATTTAAAAAATCACTTTCTAATTCCTTGCATTACCTTAAAAATAAACCAAAGGAAAAATCAATACATTTCAAAATTACTTCACTTTGACTTCAAAATTTGCCTAATTGTTGGTGTAAACCTCTTGAAAACTGTATAGGAATTTGAAAAAACCTATTGATTTCACAGAGAAGCCGAAAAACGAAGGAGTGGAATGCATTCGGTTCGCCTCGTACGTGAATTGTAACTGTCCTATAAATAGGATGCTGAGCATTAACTGAGCATTAATTTTCAGCCAAAAGAGAAGCAATGGAATGCATTCGGTTCAGCCACGTAAATGAAATGCAAAAATCCTATAAATAGGATGCTGGGCATTAACTTAATTTCAGCAGACATTCTTTTCGAATTTTTTCAAGATAAAATTCTGCACTTCTAATTCAAATTTATCATGAAATCATTTCTGCTCCTAGATAGAAATATAAATTGTAATTAACTAAATATTTTAAGTTCATTGCTCGCCATTTAGATTATCTTAATAAATTCTAATCAAATTCATCACATCCATGAAGTGTGAAACGCTGAGCTTTAATATCAGAATTATTATTTATTACAAATTAAATTATGCAAGTATTTGTCGCAAAGCTTCTCAATGGATTGATAATTGCGCCAATTTTCGATAAGCACTTGTGTATGTAGTTTTTAGACTAGAATGTTTGGTTTTCAAAATTGAAATCATTTTTCTCAAAAACCACATTTATGGACTTGGCTGTTTTCCCTTATACGCCACACACACAATTATATGTTAAATTAACTACTAAAGGTACCACTTTACGATGCTTCATTTATTAGAATGAGTATGCGTTAATCGCAAGGAAAAGTATTTTTATTAATTCTACATCGATTAAAATAACAGATTAATGCGTTCCACTCATTTTCTCTTCACAATTCCAGTGCCACTTGCTCATTATTTCTAACAAATGGAATTTTCTTTGACAGCTTTAATTAAAATAAGAATTTAAACTGCATTCACATTCAAAATATAATAAATTATAAAATTATTTACACTCGTATCATTTTCCTCAAGATGAAAATCCTGATATGGGATTACAAACTGCATTTAACATTAATAAGGAATACGATTCAACTCTCTCCATTCGTATCCGCAGGAGAATTGATACTCCTAACATCAATTGATTACTCTTCTACTACGGTCTAATCCCAGAATTAATGTCTTTCCGTTGCGTCTTTAGTCAAATTTGTCTCTTTAGCAGACCCAAATCTCATTTAAAATATATATTTTCTAATTCTAGCTGTATGCTTCGCAACTGACTATTACCATTTACATTTTTATTCAAAAAGTAATCGGATTAGCTGTGACAAAAACACATCGGCATATTTTGTGTCCGTAGATATGGGAGTAAATGTGTATTTTAGATTCACTATTATTTTCCAGGAATTAATTAATGATTCTCTTCGGTACTTACGTATTAACGCCACCGAAGCTGAAGCTGCGCTAATGCGCCAAGATTGGCGGCACTTAAAAACCGCCAAATCTGTAGGCGACCGCCAAATCTGTAGCTGCGGTGACGTTAATACGCCAGATTTGGCGGTTTTTAAGCAACTTCAGCTTCGGTGGCGTTAATACGTAAGTACCTTCTCTTCTATTCCGTATAACTCGTGAATTAAGAATCAAGCAGATAATAACTACACTTGTCTACCACTTTTTATCTAATATTTCATTGAGAACTTGGGAAATGAAGCTTACAGTTGTGGAGACATTTTTTTTCTATTTTGTCTCAGCTTGCATCTTATAAAAAATTATGAAATAATGATAAATTCAAATAAAATAAAACAGCATGATGATAAAAAATGGAAAGTAAAATAATACATATATTTGCTATAAAAAGAATGAAAAATTTAAATAATAATAAGTTTGAAATCAAATATTGATTTTTGTTTAATCCTACGAAATTTTATCTGGAGAGAATTACACACTGTAGAAAAAATCTATTCTATCTTATCCGCTTAAGGACATAACCCAAGTTAACTCGTTCTAAATATAGTATGTTTCAAAATAATTGGTCCTTAAGCAATTACTCTCTTATCTACTTTAATTGTTCATTTTCTTAATATTTTTGGGGCACAGCAGTGTTGTTGATGTGATTGGCCGGAAATTCCGAACAATTGTTCAACAATTTGCACGAATATCAGGACCACAAACCTGGCAATTATAAGAACATGGGATCGCAAACGCAGCTTGCGCTGTAACAGGGAAGCAACAAGCAATTTTGGAGTCCTGGGTTTTTATCAAGGACGAAGGTACACTTTCAAGGAACGCTGTGTTTATTCCGAATAACTGCTACCTGTTAGTGTCTGAAAACCTATAAGCAACATTCTATATCAAGGTTCGAACTGGCATTGTGGGAGATAATTAGCTCATCCCATACATTCTGGCAACACGGTTGACGGGAGAAACTGTAGGATGGCCAAGGAGAAATTGTGTCCTACAGTTCCCTCATGGTAGGCATCCAAAATATCTTACTAGCTTCGCGAGCACTACAACTCTCCGTTGATGACATGGCTGTCAAATCTTCATAACACGCTATACGGCAGCGATGCATTCTTTGGTAAGGATGGTCTGCCTTTTCATCTGAAACGAAACGTTGGGCAAGTTCCAGTATACCATAACATGAAATGGACCTTTTTCTAGTTTTAAGTTCTTTCGACGTACAAAACTTTCAAAAGCAACAGTTGCTGATATGTTCCTGTTAAACAGCTTATTCAACAACACTTGATCTGGTAAAGATAGCATGCTGCTAGTATAGAATGAAGAATTCCTGTGCTTCCAGGAACTTAAATAAAAGCCTGATTTTCAGAAATCCACTATTATTACCGAAATTTTGTACGATAATTTCTTCCTGATGAACTTTTAAAATTTTAGCGGATTTATTATGTATGTACTCTGTAAATTAAAGTGACATTATAATTATTATTCTAACGTTATGGACAAACATTATCTTCGCATTTTGAGAAATACAAAAGTAATGGATCGAATTAAGACTTTTTATGGAACAAACTAATATCCTAATAGATGTTTGAGTTCGTTGTATATTTTTGTTCGGTTAAAACGAAATTAAGCTTAAATTCTCGGAAGAGATTAATTCCATCATCCACGTAAGAGATAACATTATGTATCGGAAAATCCAATTCTAGCGTGAGTGAAGATTTTCATTTAAGGCTAATTCATTTATTTCCAATCTTTCGAAGGTTGGAAGTGGGAGTTAATCTTTTTATCCCATAAATCATTTATTTCAACTTACTCTAAGTGGTTGACTAACACGTTACTTGTATTTATCTCAAGACTGCTACATCTTCAAACTTTTCAGAGCTCCTCTTACAAAGAGTTGCAGGAATGCCGAATAAAACGTACTTATACTTTTAACAGATTTCCGACGCTGCTTTCATGCCCAGTGATGATTCGAAATTCAGATTGCTGCCACTATGCAGCATCATAACACAGAAATTAACCCTTTGTGGTCGATGCCGCCACAGTGGACGCATTAGTCAGTCTTCGTGGAAGTCGGTGCCGCCATCCTGATGTCATTCATGGTTGACTGGCGTACTCGGAAGCCAGGACTTAATATCGGTGATTGTTTTGCAAAATATCACACAAATTTCAACAAATTCTGTGTGTTTTAATATCCATATATTTACTTTAAATCCCGTACTCAAAAGTAACTGCAAAACGCTAAATTTGCTCCTACTTGCTGGTACTCCCATCCAGTGGCGGTTTTCCACACAGACATTAGAGGGTCTCGCCTCGTGCCTCGAGAATTTAGGGGGCCTCAAAGCCTATTCGATTTACATCGTTCTGCTAAAACGACGGCGATTTTTAGACATTGGGTAGGGGTAGGGAGCCTCAAAGCGGTCTTCGGCCCGTGGTCTGGTATTGGTAAAATCCGCTACTGCTCCCATCACCGAAATCTGCCTACCGCAAAGGGTTAAAATCACCTGTCTTCACTTGTTTTTAAGAACAGGAATGAAGTGACCATTCAGTAAGTCCTAAATAAAGATTTTTAATCAAAATTTATTTTGTTTTCACATTTTAAAATGTACTAATATTAATACAGATTAAATTCAATAATCCTATACACACAGCATAAGTTTTGCAAGTAAATCGGCAGGTGTTATTCCTGAGCAAAAACTTAATGGGAATGGATTCATATTTATTACTTAGTATAATTATAATAATCTTAATTTACTAAAGTGGCATCATAATTATCATTCCATCTTCATCGGGGGGAAAATTTTTTATTATATTAAAGCAAAGTCCTATTTTAGTGCTAAACGAAATTTATTGAAGTCTTCTCGGATCTGAACGTGGGCAGATGATGAAGGCGGTATTTAAAACCCGACTGTTTATTTTGTCTCCGGGCTTTTCTGTCACACTAAGCCAAAAATTTATTACCCATGAACATTGAATTATGTTCCTTACAAAAGGCAAAATTTGCAAGGCTTAGATTCTCAGTGATATTTTTCCTGGGGAATAAAGTTTGGAGGCCATAATATATACAACATTTTTCAGTAATCTACTGCTGCAACAGTGAAGAAATAAGTTAGATATACATCGTCTATAAGTTAAAATGAATTATTTTCAGTGGTAAAACCAGACAAAACGCAACAAGGCGTATTATAAAGTTATAAAGCACATTACACAACAAAAATATGTTGAAACTCAAAGACCATAATGTTTTAAATTTCTAGATGAACTTTACCTAAGTAGGATTAACGCAAACTTTAATACAATATCGAAGTATTTGACAACTTACAAAGTGCTTCGACTGCGATCAAAAATCTGAACATCCAATCACCCAAAAGAACAATTTAATAGACTTGCCGTTTGCTCTGCTCAGATGCATATAACTTCTGATTCCCAAAAGGCATACTAAAAATATTTAATTTTTAACTGAAAATTTGCTCTGGCCATTATTTTTAATTAATGATTTTACTTCATTAAACAAGAAACTATTTAAGAACAAAATTTTCAACATGATTTTCTCATCTTACAAATTATTTGAAGTTGCATAGGAAAATAGAAATTTAAATTCTGTATTTAAATGTATAATAATACAACAATCATATTGAGGTCTTTTCTCTCTTAACTGTAGCTAAAATTTTAGTATATGCAATTCTTTTCTGTACTGCAATCATTTGGTATTTCAAAGGCATTATGACAAAATATCAAACAGCATCATACTCTTTACTGAGGATTTTGAGCGTGCTAAGCAAATATTTCGATAATGTTTCATGCATAAAAAGAATTCTGTGCTAAAAAAATCTGTAAAATTAAATCAAAAGTTTTATATATTGCGAGCCAAAAGTAGGGAGACGAAAAGTGTAACTAAGAGTGAATTTTTATTACGAATTTCGAATAGTGAAGAAATGGTACGAAGTGAAGGTTAATAGCACAATGCTAACAGGAGGAGGCACCCATTTTGCACTCTCTGCGCACAACAGATATCAGACTTAATAAAGTCATCGGAGCGCACAATGAAGACCAATAGGGGAACAAATATATTCATAATTAAAAAAAATGTAAATTTAAATTAAATCAAAAGTACATTACACTCCACATCTAGAAAAAAAAGTGTAACTGAGGGAATTTTTATTTGTTATTGATACTGTTTCATGCATAAAAATGAATTTTGCGTTAGATCTTAGATTAAATCAAAAATTTTGTACATTGCTGGCCTAACGTAGGAAAACAAAACTGTTGCTACGAGTGAAATTTTATTACGAATTCCGAATAGTGAAGAAACGGTACGGAGTGAAGGTTAATAGCAACAACATTAACAGGAGGCATCCATTTAGCACTTTCTCTACACAACAGATATCAGCCTTAATAAAGTCTTCGGAGCGCATAATGAAGGCCAACAGAGGCATAAAAAGTATTCTGCATTTAAAAAAATTGTAAATTAAAATTAAATCAAAAGGTATGTGCATTACCCTCCAGAAGTAGAAAAACAAAAAGTGTAAATTTGAGTGAATTTTTATTTGTAATCGATACTGTTTCATGCATAAAAA
>BGPR01002813.1:147990-160350 GCA_013235015.1 Araneus ventricosus | reverse complement strand
CTAATATTCTTAAATTGTCATATAAAATAAAAACGATTGCAAATTTTCCACTGAAAATCGAGTTTTCATAATTTCTCATAACGTTAACATGTGTACACGGTTTTATCCCAATAATGGGGTAAACCCGGATAGTTTGACTTATTTTATAAAGAAACATTGATAAAAAAAGTATTGAAACTGCGAGTTTTCTGGAAAGATATATTGTACTCCGATAAACAATGGATATTTTAATAAAATTTGACACGCTCTATGTCGAATATTTTATCTCCAACAAGCATTCAAAAATTAGATACCCGATTTTACCCCCCCCCCCCGGGCCCCACCCACTTACACTAAAAAATTTTGTTTGCATTTTCCAAAAACACCAATAAAAATAATAAAAAAATAGGGGGGGGGGGGGGGGGGGCGCCATATTGTCGCCTTGACCGCTCAGTAAAGTTTCTGCGCAAGGAAGGACTGACAGAACAAACTTCCCGCTGACAGGTTTCGACCAAAATTTGATACAGACCTAAATGTTTGGTGTAACGACCACATATCAAATTTCCATTGTCTGGCTTCCTTCAATTTTGGATTAACTTTTTCACAGACTGACCAACAGACACATGGACAGATAGACAAACTAATATCATTAATGCGTTCGTAGGATTGGGAGTGATCTAAAACGTGGAGATTTATTAAATTCTCTGAGTCGAATGGTGTGAGAATTACAATACTTTCTCTTTCTATGCTTCGTACACAGGAAAGCAGTAAAAGCAAAGGACTTTTCTTTCCTTCCCTTCTCTTTTGTTGGGATGTGTTCAGTTAAGTTGCGAGCCACAAGGCTGTTATACAAAAGAAACGGAGATTACAAAGGACAGATTTTATCCGGCAGCAGTTATAAACCACTTGGAATGCAGCAGTCCGGGACCTTGTAAATTTCTTTCACTCGCGATCTCATTTTGAGGTGCAAAACATGTTCCTCCACTCCAAAATTCTTCTGGGAACTCAAGAGCGTGTATAACAAATGAAGAAAGATCAGGACAGCAAACTATTATCCAACGGTTATCCATGTGAAAAATCTTTCCCGCAGAGTTGTTCAGCGTTAAAATTAACTCAGCTGATTGGCTTATTTGTTTAAATAAAAGCTTGTTTTGATGAACTAGAGGAATGAAATTTGACATGAGTTTTTACTCGAAATTGTAGATATCTATCAAATTTTAGACAAATTCCGTCACCGTGAATTGTGCCTGTCTGTTCGTCCGTGTACATGTGAACACGATAAGTGGAAAACCCAATGACTTAGACGGATGGAATTCTGCGTATGGTTCTGTCATTAGAATTGTACATCTGTATCGAATTTTGGACCAAATGTCATTTATGGATTGATTGTCACTTGGCTTGTCTATTCTTGCGTGAATGCGGTAACCCAAAGCCATAACCAACTAGGGAAATGAATTTCAGTACGTCATCCTTACATAATGTGACCACACGTCCCGTTTTTGGTAGCCTATCCCGTTGTCTCCAAGAACAGCTTCGGGACGCCCAAATGTCCCGTTTTCAGAAAGGGAGCAACCCACAATAACAATTTCAAACAAGAAGGCACCAAAAATCATAAAATTGGACGGTAATATCTAATAGACCGGCGATGACGGAGCATGCTCTATACGTGCCACACATATGTAAGTTGGTCAGGAGCCTGCTATCTCGCACTTAGTTCTAACTTCTTTTAAACCGCATGAAGTGACAGAATGAAACACTGGGAATATTTAAACCGAAAGTCGTTGGTTGGCACTGTTCAAACACTTTCAGGCCAATAAGTTAAATCACACGATCTTTCGTATAATTATTGAAAATATTCTATGTCTGCCTGGCACTAATGCACCCGTAGAAAGGGCCCACTCTTCTGAATAAGTCGTGGATAAGCTAGAAAACACAGTTGCAAGTCGCAATTTGTAAAGCAACGTTAATTAACAAAGTAAAATTTCAGAAATTCTGCTAAGAATTTTATTCTTTTGTTAAATCGTCACCAAATATACTGAAACAAAAATGTGTTTTTCAGAAATATGCAAGATCACATGAATTATTTATTTTCCAAGGGTTTATTCCTGTTCTTTTCATTAATAAATAAAAAGTGAAGATATATGTGTTTTCTTGAATTCACATATTACCTAAAAATTAAAAAATGTCCCGTTTTGAGGTAAAAAATAAATGGCCACTTTATCCTTACATCAAAGTTGTAGATATGCGTCAAGTTTCTGACTAATCTGTCAAAGTTTAGATTATTTGTCTGTGAACAAGATAGCTCAGAAAAAAGAATAGTTTTAGACTGATGAAAGTTGGCAAGGGGACTTGAAACTAAAATTGTACATCAAATTGTGTATCAAATTTTTGACGAAATCCATCAATCGGAAGTTTGTCACTGTGCATGTGAGCACAATAACGCAAGAAGCTAGATGGATGAAATTTGGCCAATTGTTTTATCATTTAAAATGTAGATCAGTGTTAAATTTTGCACCTTATCCATCCACTAGTTGACTCACTGTTGGCATGTGAACGTAATTCGTATATATGAAATTGGTGACTCAAACATGCAACAAGCTATATAGAATATGAAATTGCATATCTATATCAAATTTTGAACTAAATAGTAAGAAATACAAAATGCTTCTTTCTGGATTTACAATATAAATTATATAGTGTTTACTAATTAAAATTTAATCCTGTTAACTTAACAACAGATTTTTTTAAAAAACTTTTTAATGCTTGTTAACAAATAATGATTATAAATTAGCTATTTCTTTATGTTCCGCCCTATCATTCATTGGACTTGAGTATTGATATCATTCTTTGAGGCACGAGTATTGATATCATTCTTGATAAACGAAAATTTTGGGGGATGGCTTGCAGAAACATCTCCCGAACCTTTTTAGAAAAAAGAGAAGAGTTGTCTAATTGAGGATGTTTCTAATTGAACAAGACGCGATCCAAAGCATGTAACTGTCCATATAGAGAGGAGCGTAATGGAATCAATGTTCATGACGTCACAGCCACGTGAGAAACGCAATTATGTATATCCTCTAACATCCAACTGCGCGTTGTCTGACGTTGGCCTGTGACGTCATCAGGGGTGTAGTGGAGCCGGAACACACTTGAACGGCGTTCCGGCACTGCTTTTTTTCCCCAAGAAAAATAAATAAGAAAAAATGGTGAAAACGTCCTTAAATCAGAGCGATTTTTGTCACCCAGGTCAGAGCGTTCCGGCACTGCTTAATTTGCGACTACAACACTGGACGTCACGTCCCTTTTTCTCCTGCAACTTGAGCAATGGATTCCAAAATTAAAAGGACGCGGTACATTTGGCGTGCATCATGTGAGCACGAATCCAATGTTGCTCAAGATGTCTTTTCAATTATTAGAAAACAGATTATATCCAGAAGTTGAGGGATAAATTATAAAAAAGTGAAAATATCATAAAAATTGCCTTTTAAAGAAATCTTTCAGTATGAATCACAACATATTGATTCGGAAATCTATCGGTTATCCGAAGCGAAAATAATTTTTAAACTAAGGAAACACCTATCAGCAAGCCGGATGACAAAAGCAGTTTCCTTAAATCTGGAGTTTAAGGCAAAGGAAATTCTCCTGCCGTAATTTCAACGTTTAATTTCATAATGGTTACAATTATGAGGATGATAATTTATAAATAAACAGCCAACCCTTTTAATAAATAAAGTAATAATAATTATTTTAAATTTTTTAGTAAAACTTTAATGAATAAATAAATAATTTTAATAAAGGAACAGTCTACAGGACTTTGAATACAACAGTTATAAATAAAAAATTTAAAATTAACGGAATAACTCACATTTAATGTGTTCGAATTTTTTTTAAGTGAGAAGATTTTGATTGAAAGCATTGTATAACGTAAAGTTCTCAAGTGAACTATGGGCCTTAAAAAATTATTCACTTATTATCAGTGAGGTACGCATACAAAAAGTACGGAAGAATTTAAGTTACGGAAACAATTCAGAAATGCAAAAAAAAAAAAGTCAGTTTTAACTTCGAATCACCCAAAGTAAATTCGAATTGCAGAAGATATTTTCACATTATGCTACTAGGAAATTCACAAAGAAAAATTTCGAATTATCGACGAATTCGAATTAAAATTGTTCGAATTAACAAAGTTCTACAGTATTATCAGTCAAATGTGTAAATACTCTACATTTGAACGAATTGTGTTTGTCCAGCACTGTATTTATTGATTTCCTGTCCAAGTAAAGTAACTTCAAAGCAGCCAATTTTTATTTGTATTCTCTACACCAACGCCTATAGAACGACAAAATTGTCTTTTTTCTCGCCCCCTCACTTTCGAGGGGAGTTAGCCATTTCCAAATACCTGGTCATCCTCCAAAACCCGTTCCCTTCTCACCCTGTCATTCTTTTCCGAGAAGCACACCTTTTGTGTATGACAACCCACTCCCATTCACAGATTTCAAGCTCTACCGGCAAAACTACGCTAGCGCCATCGGGTGGTGATTGTCAGAACAACTGCTTTCAGCATTCATTGACCACACTCATTCCTCCTCGAGCTTCGAAACGCATAGAACTCACTCTCGCACACCTCATCCTTCTTACCTCAAACGCACGTGCAATGGTGGATTCCATCAACATTTGTTTACTCCATTAAATAAAAATCAGTTACGGACACAGAGCAACAAAATGCCGGTTCTAATATCCATCTACCACTTACTATTACTTCTAACTGTGACTTTATTTCTTATCGAATATGGATTGTGTTTTAATTTAGAGACTCGTTTGCCGGTAATCAAAGAAGGACCTGAAGGATCGTATTTTGGATATTCTGTAGCTCAACATCAAATTATTCAAGAGAATGGTGACCGGACGAGTGTGTAAGTTCTAATCTTTGGATTAATTTTATTGTCAATGAAAGTCGGTATTTTATGCCACAGGTGTGTTTATGCTTTCGGTTTGTTGTGACAGCTGGGTTAAGAATGTTAGGGGTCAAATCTGTCATTGGATGGAACAATATTAATGATAAATGTAATAAATTTATTATTTGCTGGGCGAGCGTCGTTTCTTATCGTGTTTTTGAAACGTTTCGAAAAGATTCTTCCGTTGATAAATTTATCTTTTGTAATGATAAGTAAGGTATTATTTGTTTTAATCATTCCATTTGTTTTCATTTAAAACAGTCCGTGAAAAATACTTGTTTAGTTTTTGATGTATTTTAGTAGCACTTAAAACTTTCAAGCCAATTCATGACGTGAATTGAAAAGCGTTCTAAATGTTAATAGAATATAAATAAGTAGATTACGATATCTAGAGAATATTTATGTGTTAGAGTTGAATATTTTTAAATTTCGCTCTCTGTTTTTTACAGTAATTTCTGTTATTGGGTCAGTTTAAGAGAAGAGCGATCAAATCGATGCAATATTAGGAATATACGGATTTTACCAATATAATATTTTTTAATTCTTTTTATCTGCTTAAGACATTTTTTTAGTTGGTATTGACAAAGTAAACGGAATTCTGAAATACAAGAAATGTGAGATCTAGATATGAAGAATTTCTTAAAATTATATTCCATATTTTTGTGATGCTTTGCTTATGCAATAAATAATAGCATTATAATTCTAAATATAACTCAGTATATTGTTATAGTAATGCAAATCGAGTCGCTTTCGTTGGTATTGGTTTTTTACGGTGTTTAACATCTGATCCACTTTTGGCGTAGTTTTCCTTAGAGTTCTTTAGAGAAACATTTCAGATGAATGATTTTTTTAAAAATCTTAATACGTTTTTATCATTTTAGTTAAGCAAAAATAAATGTTACGAAATGTTATCCAGTGATTAATGGTTCTTTATTCTTTTCTCATTCGAAATGTATCTTCATTTCATTCTTTAATGAATATGTATAGGCTGGCGATTTTCAATTTCATATTGTTCTGACGACAGAAAGGTTGCTTCCAACTGTGTTTTTATTTGACAAATTTTTAACGATCAGCGTCATGAGTTTTTAAATTGTTTTTTTAATGAGATAACTGTCTGCTGTTATTTTTCACTAGAAATCCTTCGTGACTTTTTATTTTACTGCTGAATTATTAAACTATCCTTCATTTAAAATATGAAGTATTACATGTTAAAAGAACAGCTTATATTCATTGTTTATTCCAACTGGGAAAATAATATTAAATTTGTGAAAGGTGGCGTATTAATTGTAATCGAAGTTATCTCGAAATAATCGAGCGAAGTGCAGAATTTGATTTTTGTTCTATAAACAATTTAGCAAATGTATTTTTACTTTACTTAAATCACTAAGAAGCTTTTTTTTTCTCTATATTGTATTAATATATGAATTTCGCATTAATTTGTGTTTTAAATAGAACTGTGTAATAGCACATGTTATTCATAAAGTAGTTCTCAAAATATGGCTTTATTAATGCGTTGCACTATCTTATGAAATATGTTTTCTGAGAATTTCTTGCAGACGTTACTATGCGTTGAGAAAATAGAACAAAGTTCGTCCCAAAGCAAATACCATTCTAACTTTAAATGCTTTTATCTTTGCTTTCGGGTATTGGTACTAAGTTGAAACGGAGATATGATGTTTAAAGTTTCAAGCATGATAAGACAGTAGCAACGAACGTGTCTTGCCAAAGAAAATGGCTAAATTACAAAAAAAGTTTATGGTTAATTATAAGTATTATTTGACCCGAGAACATTTAGAAACTTTATGAATTTTATAATTCATAAAGTTACAGATAAATACAGATAGTTACAGATAAATCATAAAATACCAGAATAATAATTCAAAGCATAACAAAATTCCACAACTATTTTTTACAGTGCTTTTACCTCATAGAAATAATTCAATAAAAATGAATATTGTCCGTTTAACGAGCAGAAATGTTTATATAAAATATTTCATCAAACGATGGCGCACTGAATAGATTTAAATATATAAGTTTGCATTTCTGCAAAGTTTTTTTTTTTTACAACTAAATTTAAATTGAATTGTTAATTTTATAACAATTGTGTAAGTGGGAGTTGACATCGTTGAACTTTAATATTGTGACTTTAAAAACTGTTAATTTTATCTTCTTCACACACCAAGGTTTCTCATGTTTTGAAAACTACAAATCAATGAATGAGTATTCGTGCATTATTAATCGAAATTTGATTCGAATTTTGCTTTTGGAATTTTCTATTTCCAATAAATATATTTTTAATTATTCAAGATGTATATTGGCGTGATTATTTCGCCGTTAAAAGTTTTACATATAACAAGAGCAGAATTTTTAAAGCTTGGCTCTGGTTTAGCCTGGTTATAAGTATTAGTTCTCAAGTATTATATATTAGTTTGCTTTTGACAAAAATTATTTTTACATGCTATTTAAGATATATTTTTCTTGATTTTAAAATAATAGCTGTAAGAAACTTTTATTTACTGGCATTGTTTTAATATGGATTCTTTTCTGAGTAGTTTCTTTCTTTTGACTCTTCTAATAATTAAAATTTACCATTCTGCAAGATTTATATCATAAAATGATTTTTAGCTTCCGAATAAATAAATCATAATCCAAATTTGAAGGCAGAAGTTCATTTTTAGAATTCTCTTTACCGATCAAAACATCAACATCTGTACATCGATTGTGTATTCAGCTGTAAATGGATGCATAAAAATAATTCCGTTTTGAATTCAACTGTTCCGAGTTATAAATAATTTTTAATTTTGAAGACGTAAGATGCTAAAATATTTACAGTTGGATAATAATAACGTTTAAAGTAAAAATATAGAAATCGCATATCATTTTACGATTTCGGCTGAAACACATTTTCGAGGTATTTTAAGAATATTGAAATTTTCAACTTTAATTTGTTAGCCAAGATTAAATAAATAGTAAAGAAAATTCAGTGGAATTTTTATTTCAAGTTTTTGACATTTGACACGATAGCAATAATCAACTCATCTGACGCCATTGTCATATAATGAATGTAAATCTTAATATCATGTGGCCATGTAATTGTATTTTGTCTTACTTGCTCTGTGAGGTGACGTTATGTCATTTTTCCTTCTGCAAAACGAGCAATGGATTCTAAATATAAATTGTCGCTGCGCATGTGTCGTGTATCGCGTGAGCATGAATTGAATATTAATTCGGCTTATCTTAGAATGCAAATAATTAGAAAGCACGAAAAGATTTTGCGTCATTTATACATTTTCTAATACTATTCGAATGGTCATTTTAACACTTTGATAATGCCAAACGATTAATTTTTCTTCATTAATTTATTCACTTCCGGTCGACTCATATCAAATTTTCACCCGCAGGATAAGCTGGGTCGGTGTGGAAAATAAAAAAAAAGCAATTAATATTTATTTATATCGAGTCATTTGTGTGTTTAATTTTGGTAGTTCTTTACAGGAAGATCGTGTTATGTGTTTCATTAACCTAATTTTTATTTAAGTGTTTTTCGAATGAAACAATGGGACATTTTCAGTACTTCAAATAATTTTGTAATTGATTTTCTGATTTTGACAATACTCTGGAATAAAAAATATATCTTCAATAATGCCAAACGATTAATATTTGTTTATATTGAATCATTTGCATGTGTAAGCTTAGTGATTCTCTAAAGGAAAATATTTCTATTTTATTTTTATCTAATTACGAGCCTTGGAATAAATAAAAAAATTTTAAAAGAAACCTTGGATCAGCTTATTTGGAAAGTATTCCAATATGCGTAAAATTCCTAGTTTCGAATTGCCACATCTCAACCCACTTGTTGAAACGACGTCGACTGCCTCCGCATAATTCTCAATCTGCAACAATGGGGGCGTCTTATTCGAAGAAGTCGAACGGTAGTAAAAAGGTGTTGAATGAAAACTACGTACCTACTCTTTCGTTTACGTCTAAAGTTTACTGTCATCCTCCCCCCCTCCTTCCACACAATGGACGTGTCCACGGTTAGCAAAGATTAAAAGGCACACCTGAGTCAAAGTGTAATGATGAAGCTTGTAAACACAGGTGGCAGTGTTTGAATTAAAATGTTATATGTCAAGCTTTTTGTTTATTCATGTTTTCTTTTTTTTCCCAACGATGCTCAATAACTTCCAAAGGATTAATCGAGACATTGCCGCTTGTCAAATAGGATTAAAGTGAGCTGGGTATGAAAATGGAAAGTGTAAATAGTTTTTAAACGATAATAGTATGCCGGATTAATGAATAATAATTCATTCTATAATAGACTGAGACAGCGAAATAAAAGAACGAAGGGATCTTTTAAGTTATCATTTACTGTATTTAGTCCTAAATTTTCTTATGTTTTTCCTCTTTTGTCTTCTTTATTTATGTCTTTGCGATAAGATTTTGGATTTCATTCTTTTTTTTTTTAATCTTTTTCTCAAATTTACAAAAAAGTGAGCTCGACATGAAAACACGAAGTGTAAATTTTTCTTATGCGAGTATAATTTATCTGTTTGATAAATGATTACAATTTTCTGTGAGAGACAGATATAGCAAAATAAAAAGAACAAAGAAATATTATAAGCCATCATTTATTTTATCACTCATGAATTTTCTATATTTTTATCTTCTTTATTTATACCATTGGGATAAAATTTTGCTTTTTATTATCCTTTTTCCAATTGATTTTTAATTGCTAGTGTGTATATGGGCTGGTGTAATAAATTACTTATGTAAAAAATTAAGCAAGTATTTTTTTAACCAGCTCATGGGGCATTGGAACGTACGCATATCATTAGTAAAATCTTTAATTTTTTAAAGTATCTCTTGAGTACTGCTGTTATAAATGAGTACATTTAAAATAGAAATATTATATTCTTCAAGCAAATAGTCAATTATTATTACTGTTTGTTTTATTCGTTGAAAGTACGAATAATTTAATGGAGCATCTTCGCAGACTGATGAAAATGTGTAATAAAATTTTATTACTTTTCGACATAACCGAACAGTACTGAACTGGAGAATATTACCGCATCAATTATCATTTGATCTTTAACGTTAACATTATTAATTGTTTTGCGTGAAAGGTTGTAGAAATTGAATTTTTTAAGTTGTGTAGTTTTTGAATGTTCCAACTACATTCAAAATTTGATTTCTAACACTCATTTTTAGTGACAGGTTTGTTGAATCTATTTCTGTAAATGAAAAATTAAAATAATAATAACGGAATAGGAAAATATGGTTGAAGTCTTAGTTAAGTGACCGGATGTCCCGAATTTTGACTGTTTGTTCTGAATTTAAATTAGATGTCTCGAATTGTGTCGAATTTTGCTTATATAAATTAAATAAAATTATAAATAGCGTATATGAAAAGAGATGAATTAAATTTTCTTTTAAATATAAATGTAAAGAAAAAGTGAATCTCCTTTCCAAATTTTTCTTGAATATGGTCACCCTAATCTTAGTGGACATGCTTCTGAAACTTTTAAAATTAAAGTAATATATTTTAATTATTGGAAATGTGACTTTAATTTAATATGATTTTAAACGAGTTGGAAGTTTTTAAGTTTTTGACTCAGATTAATCTCTTATTTTTTATACTGTTTGATATCATCATTCTTATATATAGATCTTTTTCTTATATAAATTCTCTTATATTATTTTTAAAGATTCAATCTAAAATTTGTACCTTGTGTGAATACATTTTAAATTTACAAGTTTATTGCATCGAAACATTTTCATATATATTCAAACATATAATTCACAGATGTTTAAAAATTTCTTCAAATTCAATTTAATCCAGTGAGAGGTATCGCATAATTCTACATCACTGCATTTGAGCGAACTGAAAAATCATCTGCCTCAGAATTTCACCGAACTCTCAGTAATACGGATTCAGCTGCTTGGACTATACGGACATCTGTATAAAACATATTTTTCAATAGCCCGTTAGCGTCTACCACATGCATTCGCGTTCTGAAATTCTATACCTTCACCAGCTGCCCCGAAAACGGTCTCAAATTACCGTCAGCCTTACCTGGTTTTGTGCAAGGGGAGGGGGCGTTGCTTACAATGTCCTCCATTAGCTATTAAAGCATCTTTAGTGGCTTTTTACTACGACAAATGGTGGGAGGAATCGTCTGTCATTTGTTGTGGTCTGATAAATACGTGCTTGACGTATGTCGTCCGTCTGTGTCTGCTGGACTCTTGAACTGAGGTTTACAACTTAGGAAATGATTCATTGATGGTAATTTAGATGTTTGTTGTCATCAGCTTGGCTTGGGCTTTTCAAAGCGACCAGATTTTCTTCACTTTAAATGGACGAACAAATGTTGGGAATATCATCTGTCATTTGTTGTGGTCTGATAAATACATGCTTGACGTATGTCTGCTGTACTTTTGATTTGAGGCTTAGAACTTTGGAAATGGTTGATAAATGATAATTAACATTTTTGTTGTCATCAGGGTGTCAAGAACTTTATCAAAGTTACTAGATTTTCTGGACATCAATCCCAGGAATGGCGCTAGAATTTGCCCGAAGGGGGGGGGACGAGTGTAATGAAATTGGTCTCAAATTTTCGCCAGATTATTATTTATCAACTACAGTTGGATACCCCGTACAAATATTTTCCACGACGGGATACAAAATTTTTCCCCGATAGGGGGGCCTGGCTCCTCCCGGTCCCCCCCTCTGGCGCCACCCCTGATCAATCCGAAACTTTGTAGATGTTGGGAGGGGAGGAAGTTAAGCCAGGAGAGTAAGGTAAAAAGAGGGACTGTTCCATCTAATACGGGACGTCGGTCACTTTTTTTACCCAGTGGCGTAGCGAGGGTAAATGGTGCCTTTGGCTTATTGTTCATTTTTCGCCCCTTCCCATTTCCTTCTGTCTTTAAAAATGTGAAATATACGCAGAAATATTGTCATAGCTTCTCTTAGAATAGCCTTGGCTATCAGTACTCCCGTTGCCCATCCCTTGCTACGCCACCTACTTTACCAGTGATACTAATGATAGTTGAGTCTAAACATAATGGAAATCAAAAATATTTGAAGGAATTACGAATTGTTACTATCTGTTAAAATATAGTAGGCACATTCTGTACAATGAAAGTTAGAAAAAACAAATTCTTTAGAAGTAATTTTTTAAACTTATTCTTTCTTTTATTTTGAAAATAAACTTTTTGTTTAAAGGTATTTACTTTTACAATCTGGGATAAAATAGTATATACATATATATATATATATATATATAAGTTGATTTAATTATTCCTTAACCTGTTCGTTACCGCATTAGGTTTGTTGTTCAGCAAACTTAAACAGCAAAGTTGCAATAAACTTAAACAGCTGTTTACTATATAAAACTTAAACAGCTGCTTACTATATAAAACTTAAACA
>BGPR01002813.1:129136-147980 GCA_013235015.1 Araneus ventricosus | reverse complement strand
TTAAACAGCTGCTTACTATATAAAACTTAAACAGCTGCTTACTATATTAAACTAAACCTTAAACATGACTATAGCAAAATAAATAAACACAGCACAAATCAACTTCTACTGAACTTGGGGAAACTTCTGACTCAATCCCTAAAACTAACAACCCGTATGAAACCCCTCTTCAAACAAAAAAATTCCTAAAAGCTCTTAGAAACACCAAACCTCCCGCATTTTAGCAGCAAACAGCTCGTGCCCTAACTTAAATACAAAGCTTATCCCGAACAAAGCAATTATCCCAGAACGCGTCCTGCTCTAAAAGATGAGTTGATCTCTCCACACACAAAAAGAATTTTTGAAGTGGACGGAGGGACACTTTTTGTTCGAAAAACGTGCCCGAGAGGGACACTTCAGGTCCTTTTATGTCCGCTTTTTTGTGACCTTATCAAAGTCAGTGATCCGGCGATCCTGAAGAATTAAAGCACGTTTCAAAGTCTCCCCACCCCCTACTTTAAATCTTACAAAACTGGATTTGATAAGGCAATGTCTTTGACAACAATCTTTGACACTAATGTTGCAATTACTACGCTTTTGTGCAACATCCACGGCGACGAAGGTCGTGTCAGGACTGCAGTTTAGATAGTGGAGCTTTTAAGATGCTCCTCTGTAATGTTATATTTAGAGCCGGTATATATTTATAATGTTGTTAGTGGACGTGATACAGGATCTGGAGGGGATGGATGTGGGAGTTGTCATATTCTTTGTTCTCTAACGAATGAAATCTCCAGCTTGGCAAATTTGTAATCTGTCTCTTTTTTTCAAGATTTTTCTGAGAAACAAGTTTAAAAATCTTACCATTCTCTTGTTTTATTCTGTACTCTGTTTTACAACTCAAGTTGAAAGTACGGGAAAAGCTTTGCTGTGTATCCATGCGCTTAGTTAAATAGTCCTGAATATGATCCTACTACAGTAAAATTAAAATGACCAAACATCTCGGATTAGCCAGCATTGTCCTGGATTGCGAAAGTGTTTCAGATTTGTCCTAAATTTTAATTCAATGTCCCGGATTTTTCCAGTTTTTATTCAAAATATAATGAAACCTCTTTATTACGTCGTTATCGTTGGTACGGCATTCTGTCTTGGTCCCTTTTCCTTTTCATTTCAATGTCTAAAAAATCTTTATAGCATAGCAGATATTCTGTAGTTCGTCGCTTGAAATCATGAGAGCAGAATAAAAATCCGGATATATATTCAGTTTACGGTGATTTAATTAAAATCCAAACAGACAGTCGAAGCTAACAGAGTTTTTTTTGGTAATAAAATTACAGTTTTAACATTTCCTTTCAAACTTCCCTGTGAATAAAGAAAAGCTGGAAAGGACTATAGCAGAAAAACAAGCATTTAAATTTCTATGTATTAAAATAAAAATGGTCTAAAATATCCAATAATGAGATTTTGTTGCATGCTTTTTAATAAAAGTAAAAAAAGAAGAAATATCCATATATGGGTACTCAGGAAGTGTTAGTATAATAAAAGTGCTGTAATTAATTAATTATCATAATGTGTTGTTCAAAATAAGTTGGATTTTTTAAAATTTGAAAATATTCTAAATTCTGTTTATATTGCCTAAAACCATAAGCATGACATTATACTAAAATGATTATCAAATCTTGTTAAAAAGCAGACCTATATTATTACAACGCACGGCTAAGATGAGTAATTTATCGTATTTTAACCTAAGATTCAATAGTACTTAGTTATTATAGCAACGACGTACTAAACAGTTTTTACTGTAGTTGGAAAGAAAGTGTGATAGTAGTTTATGTGGTGAAGAAATATTTTCCTTAACATTTGGTATACATTAACTCTTCAGTTATCTAGCATCATTTACGAATAATATGCGGGCAAAATTTGGCTTACATAAATTCTTGGCTTAGAACGACTATAATTTGTCAGGAAAAAGCTTCCTTTTTAGTTTCAGAGCAATAGTATTTAGTGACTTAAAAACAATCAACTAGAAAAAATAGAATAAATTTTAAAAAGAATCTTAACTTAAACTTTAAACAAGAACAACAAAAAACAACCAAAATTATTTTTATTTATAAACAAAATTTATAGAATAAAATTTGGAAAAAAATTAGATAAAATGAATACAATGTTTAAGTAGCTCGCAATTGCAGCAGCAAAACAGAAAACAATGGAAATTAAGATCATACAAAGATAGCAAAAAAAATAAATAAATAAATAAAAATAAACTCAGAGGTAATCGAAGAGAAGCTATATTTGGCTTCTTACAGAAAAAATTCCCAATTGTTATTTTGAATCCATTTCAAAAAGTTCTTAGCCCTTGAAAAAGTGGACTAGAACGGACACCTTGTTTGTTTTTGGTTTTATTCGATTACCTCTGAGTTTATATATATATGAGATCAGGCTTTAAAAAGGTGAAATATAGTCCATTTTGGTCATGGAAGAGACAATATATGGCTTAATCTTCTTTTATTTAGGCATTTAGGATATTACGTCATTTCTTCATAGGTAAAGTATTCAATTTTTACGTAGCTCCATGACCAGTATTCAGAAGGTTACGCCTGAGCGGCGCGTTGAAAGCTTACATGCTGGCGTGAAAAAGGGCAGAAATGAATGCGCAGAACGCTTAAGTACCCAGAGAAGGGAATTTTCCCGGAAAAGGCACGTGACTTGAAAAGAAAGTTGTAGTGCGTTAATTATGAAGTATTTAAAATGAGGTGTCGTTAAGATTATTTAGGAAAGTTAAAAAATTAAAATATCACATATATATTGGCTATCTTTGTATGACCTTGATTTCCAGCATTTAGTGACCATTCTAAGTTATCAAATAAGTTTCACGTGTTTTTTGGACCGTATCATTGATTCGCTCTACATTATAATAGGATTTCGATCACCAAGAAACTAGATTTACATATAGAGGTGAATATAAAAGGACAGAAAATTTACTTCGCCTCATCTTTAATTGCTACTAATGAGGTTTGTCTGCATATCTTAAAACTACTACCCATCCACGAAATAAACACTTCGCTATCTTCACCCACCTGTCAACATATCCCCAAATCGCACTGCTGCCGGTCACCCACGAACTCACCACATACCTGCCTGCAAGAAAAAGAAAAATACCTCCCCGCCATCCCTGTAAGCCGTCGGCAGATCTTCAGAAACGACAGCCCCAAGTCGCCGATGGCTTCCGACATTCAGATAAGAAGGCTTTTCCTATTACCATTCATTTTTCAAGAGGCCAACTGATTGCGAAGATGGTGGGCCCATGAGCTGTATGGATTACTGCAGCAGTTGGATTAAAATGATAAATACTAAAACTCTCATGCCACTTTTTGTTGGCGGTGTTTTCTCTTTTGTAGATGGTTAGGGCGTGTTTGGGGGTAGATAAGTAGTGGGTGAGGTTTTTTTGGCGAGATGATAGGAGATTTTGTAAGTATCTTTTCTTTATGGAAGACCATGATGTTTACTTAATTCGGAGCGAAGTAAAAGGTTTGGTTCCCTGTGTGAGGTTGGGGTCATGCACATGCTTAAAAGATCACGGGCATTTTTCGTTTAATGCATCCTTTTGTCCTCAATGTTTGTTTATTATCTAACATTCAGAACCTTAATTGTGGCATCATTTTTCTTTTGAATTGTAACCTGATGCGCAAAATGTTCTATTAGCGGTAATGAAGTCAGCTAAACACCAATTTTCGGACTCAAAAGAATATATTTTGATCGTTTTTTTCTTCCTCTTTCTCGTTTACGATTAATGTGACGACCTTCCACATTTTAGACCTCTCTGAGTCCGAAAAAAAACATTATTGGAATACTGTCTGCCGGTTTGTCTATGAATACGATAAATTAGAAAAGCAACAAGCTAGGCGGATGGAATATGTGGCCTTTTCTCCAAAATTGTATATTTCTCTCGAATTTCGAACGAAATCCATCTGCTAGAACTGTTTCTATTTGTCTCTCCTTATGCATGTGGACGCGATAACTCAACGACGTGATGAGCCAGATAGATAAAATTTGGCATATGGTTTTATCACCAGAATCGGAGATCTGTAGAAATTTGGACCAAATTCATGGATTGGTTAACTGTTTGTTTGTTCGTGCGCATGTGATTGCAATAATTCAAAAACACAAGAAGCGGTTCTCAGCAAGCAAGCGGTAAGCAAACTCCAGTTATGTGTCCATCATCGGTTATGCGCACGTGTTCGTTTTCGTGGTGTTCTTTGAAACAGTGGCGTAGTGACGGTAAATGGTACCCGGGTCATCATATGATTTGTTCGCCTCCCCGTCATCATCAGTGGCGTAGCTTCTGCAGACGGTGTCGAGGGTATGGTATTTTTTGGCCCCTCATCGTATTTTGTTCTAAAAAGGGTCATAAACGCATTAACCCTCTGACCACTGAGTGTTCTCAAAATCTGAGTACAGTTGTATACGGAGGTTTGTTTACTAATGGATTTGTGAAATAGATTCGTCCACCCCGTTTCCACTTTTCTCCTCACTACGGGTGGTGGAAGATGTGGAAGGAAGGCCTTTCATCTCTTATCTCTACCCCAAGGCCAACTGCCTTCTCCCGGCTTTCGGAACAGTAAGCGGCCGAAATCCGCCCCACCAGTCTATTAGTTGCATGGCCGGTTACGGCCGGCTTAGGAGTCAGAGGGTTAGCGTTTCGTGAACACAGCCAATAGCATAGGGAAGCGAGGGTGAATGGCGTCCGGGTCATAATATATATATATATGAAAGATCAGGCTTTAAAAAGGTGAAAGGCAGTCCATTGTCATCAAGGAAGAGACGATATTTGTTTAAATCTTCTTTTATTTAGGCATCAGGCGTTATTTCTTCATAGGTAAAGTATTTAATTTGTTTGCAGCTCCATGACCAGAATTCAGAAGTTTACGCCCGAGCGGCGCGTTGTTGTTGAAAGCTTACATGCCGGCGTGAAAAATGGCAGAAATGAATGTGCAGAACGCTTAAGTACCCAGGAAAGGGAATTCCCCTTGAGAAACTCGTGATTTGCAAAGAAAGTTGTAGTGCGTTAATTATGATGAAAGTGGAAGTATTTAAAATGAGGTATCGTTAAGATTATTTAGGAAAGTTAAAAAATTAAAATATCACATATATATATATATATATATATATATATATTAGTCGTCATCAGTGGGTTTGCAAGTGTGATTGACGACCAGGGCATGGTATTATTTTTAAGCTACCGTCATCGTATTTTGCTTTAAAAATAGCATTAACTTAGAAATGTTTTGATTCCATGACGCTCCCTTATTCTGGCACCCGGGCATCTATACCCCCATGCCCCCCCCGGTCGCTACGCCACTGCGCGTGATTATATGACGAAGGTAAACACAATTCGCGCCCTCTTGTGGAAGTCGAGGATGACAACACCCCTGTTGCATTTTAAAGAAATTATATTCCGACATAATATTTTCGTGCTTACGAGATCTGAGAATAAAACAACGATTCCTGATCCTGTGGGTTGCGAAGTTGTTAAAAAATAAAGGACACAAAATTCGAAAAAAAAATTGCTTGTTTGTAGCCTTAAATAATGCGAAATAAATAAACAAAATAAAGTCCATTCAAATATCTCTTAGGTATTCATTGTTTAAAATTCTAAACATCTCTCGGAAAGGAGCGAAATTCAGTGAAAGTCATTAGAAAAGGTTCGTGATTAAAACTGATATGTGATTTGAGTGTCGTATACTGAAAATTTCAGAAATGCTCGATTCAAATATAAAACTGTTATAAAGAAAATACGTCTTAAATATTAAACAGCGTTCCCACAGTCCTTGAAAACTCCTTGAATTTTATTTCCCTTACTCAGGGTCCTGGAAAAGTACTTGAGTTTTTGTTGGGTCCTTGAAAAGCCCTTGAAAAATAAGCAAAATGTCCATCCAATATTTTTGGGGACAGAAGAGAAAACCAGTTTGTGTCTTGATTTTGTCTTGGGAATTCCGTCACCAGAAAAGGGATGTTTGTTTGGGAATGCTGTCAATCTTCAATCTTTTCTCCCTTCGGATATTCAAACACAGCTTGATTTGACAATACAATAAAAGCTACAGAGGGTATTTCTTCGTCGAGTAAAAATAGTCCTGCAATTATCCTCATGCATTTTTAAAGTAACTGAACAGAACTTATGTGAACAGAATTTTGTTTTAAATACCAATAACTGATTTTCTCTACAATGAAATCTGTTTTCAAAATGTATGTTATTTAATTTCGTTGAGCGAGGGAAGTCTGTGTTCATGTGAACACAATAACTCAAAAACTTAAATAGCTAAATGGATAAAATTTATTACACAGTTTATCATTAGAATTGTAGATCCGTATCAATTTTTTATTACAAAAATAAAAATTGCAAATGATTAATTTGATTTAAATTTATCAGTTGCATTTTTATGTCTAAAATATGTAATTTTATGGTACTTGAATTTTCTTAAAAATTTCCTTAAAAGTCCTTGAATTTTTTTTCCTCAATAAGATTGGTAACTCTGTTAAAAAAATAAATCTTTCATTATCATAATTTAATCACAGAGTTCATATATAGCTTTTTCATCGTACGTCGATCTACTCTGCGTTCTTTCGAAATCGGTAACTCTTTTTCTAGTGTAAAAAAAAAAAAGGAAAAGCACACCTGGCTGAGAAACAGCATGTCAAAATAGCAAACGACGTTTCACTCATAGCAAACTGAACTGAAATCAAACGATTTAATCGTTTGGGGACACATTTATTTTTGCAGCTTACACAGATGCTATTCATTGTTCCACGTGTGAATAAAATGTATTCGTTCCATGTAAATAAAGTTAACAAGATCAGAATTTTTTTTGCCCTCCCCTTCTTGTCGTGTTGCTGTTGCAGTAGAGAATTCGCGCACGGTTTGTTTTCAGTCGAAAATAAAAGGCCGGGGAAGTGTAAGGTATGTTGCTGGAGCCCTCCCTTCCCGGTTTTTTCTTTTCCCTGCTCTTAACCTCCTTGACCTTTGTTGAGGGGCTCGATCCACGCCCACTACGAATCTCCCGCCTTGGGGACTCTTACCTGGCAAGGTTGCAAGGACGGTCATTTTATCGCTCATTTTCTCATGCTATGGAGCATAATGTACTTGTTCGTTTATTAATTTTAAAGAGAATTTCTTTAGAGCAGGACTTATTAATTTTTTCTCCTTTAGGTTCAAAATTTTATACTTTTAATTATTTTAACTCTTTATATCTCGACGGTACTTAAAAGTATCGCTTTAATACAGTGAGCAGGGCAATGATGCAACAATAAAATTAAAAAAGTTGCTGGTATGTTAATCAGGGGTGGCGCCAGAAGGGGGCCAGCCCCCCCCCCCCCCGGGCGGGGAAAATTTTTGTACAGAGTATTCAACTGTAGTTGATAAATAATAATCTGGCGAAAATGTGAGACTAATTTCATTACACTCGCCCCCCCCCCGGCGGGCAAACTCTAGCGCCATTCCTGATGTTAATTCGGGATATAAAGGGTTAAGATAATTTTTTTTGGAGCAGGATTCCTTTAACTTTTTGTTTCCATTTTCGGGTGGCCCTATTCCCACCAGAAAGATTTTTTCCGACCCAAGAACTGGAAAATATATAAGAAAAATCAAATGAACAACAAACAAAACGATATCTTTAATAAAATTTCAAAAAACAAAGAAGAAAAAACAACGATAGTGTTCTCTACTCGAATCTCTTGTGTAACATCCGCAATTCGGCACGTCTTATATTTAGCTTCGTAGAATTATGAAGAAAATCTAGTAATTTCGACTTTTTGACCCTTACCTATTATGTCCAAAATTTGATATAGATTGGTGTAGGGATTTGATCCCAATTGATATAGATCTATATTTGAGATTAAAAAAAATATGAACCTAATTTCATCCGTATAGGTTGTTGCATTTTTGAATTATCGTGTTTTCAGACAAAAAACGTAGAGATTCATCAAAGGCTCGAAGTTGAATGTTTTTGACGATTACAATACTTTCTATTTTTATACGAAAAAGTAAAAGAAGGGATTGCCTAAAACGTAGATTCATCAAAGGCTTGTCAAAAACATACCAGTCGTATGTTTTTGACGATTACAATTCTTTCTCTTTTTATACGAAAAAGTAAAAGAAAGGAATGTCTAAAACGTAGAGATTCATCAAAGGCTCGAAGTTGAATGTTTTTGACGATTACAATATTTTCTCTTTTTATACAAAAAAGTAAATTTTGACTACCTAAACTAGTGTCGGGGAACCTGCGGCATTTTTGAGTTTCTTAATCAGCCTTACCAGTTATTTACAATTTGCATTGAAATAATATACTTGTCTGTAATATAATGATAATTACAGAACGGGTGCCTTTAAAATTCTGCTCGTGCGACCTCTTGCCCAAATTTAATGAGGCCTTTCTCATAGGGTCCCCACCCTGAGCTAAACAGTGGCGGCGATAGGGTTAAAAGAGTGAGGGGGCAAAAAATTTACTGATATTTAAAAGTATCCGGGAGTATAGGGGGTAAACAACAAAATTCAAAAATTTTGTTGCAAAATTAGCTAGCTTTCCCGAATATTATTGCTTTTTTATGATTCCTAGTTTTAAACAGCTAAAAAGAAATAAAAATTTAATTTTTCCCAGAAAAGTAGGAGGAAGAACCGCCCCAACTAACCCCCCTTATTGGCCGCCATTGGACCTAAACGCTGATTTCTTGTTATTTCCATACTTTTTTTTGAAAACTTTTTTTTTTGAATAATGAGAAAAATATTTTAGTTTATTGCGATACTGTGATGTTCATTTCATTTATTATTTTTCGTACGAAGGAAATTTCAATTCTTACCGTTAGCGTAACGGTTATCGAAACTACCTTTTATCGAGGAGCGTAAATCTTTGTGAATCATTTCTTAGCAGACAAACACCTGCGAAACAAATAAATAAACTCAACAGACTTAACTTCTATCAGCCTCAACAAAATCAAACACAATGTGTTTGCCCACATTCAATTCCGCTTTTGGGGGATTACTATCCCTTCTGAAAACAGAACAATTTCGTACCTTTTTGTTGTGTTTTGTTTCCTTTTTACTGGCAACCCTAAAAGGTGCAGAGGTTTTTAAACGGTGCACCGATTTTCAGACCTGTGGGGAATATTTTACGACTGGGGGAGGGGGGGGAGGATGCACGCAGAGTGGGCCAACATGCCATCACATAACGACACCCAACACTTGCAGGTAACATAAATGCTCATAGATTGCTTCGGGTAATACAGAAAAAAACCCAGCGCTCCCGTCTTGAAGAATATTCATTCCAGAAAGGTGTTCTCTGTGCCGACAGTACGGCGCGGCGGCTAGAGAGTTCTACTACCTCCCCCCTTTTTTTCGTTTTTTTTTTTTCAGAGAAGTTGTTTTCGGGTTTTCTTTTCATAAACTTTTGCTATGGACATATTTTCTTTTCAATTTTTCGACGTCGAGAACTTCATTTTTGGTGTCTTTCTTCTTCCAAGCAATTCCACATAAGGATGTCCCTTATAATATGCCATCAAAAATTATTGTGGATGTCCCTTATAATATGCCATGAAAGATTATTGTTGATCTCCCTTATAATATGCCATCAAAAATTATTGTGGATGTCCCTTATAATATGCCATGAAAGATTATTGTTGATCTCCCTTATAATATGCCATCAAAAATTATTGTGGATGTCCCTTATAATATGCCATCCAAGATTATTGTTGATCTCCCTTATAATATGCCATCAAAAATTATTGTGGATGTCCCTTATAATATGCCATCAAAGATTATTGTTGATCTCCCTTATAATATGCTATCAAAAATTATTGTGGATGTCCCTTATAATATGCCGTCAAAAATTATTGTGCATCTGTGTTATGCACAGTGTCATCTTATCCAGTGGGCTAATTCGGTGTACCCGATCGGTACCGTTAATACAAGGGTGCATAAAAATTAATTATATTAATTGTATTTTTAATTTTGAACCAAAAAGTTATTTAATTATAATTTTAATTGATTTTCTAATTAAAATGTTAAATATTTTTTAAAATATTAATTAAAATACAAATTCGTTTGTATATGTTTTATTATAATAATATAAATATTAAGTATATTATTATATTGTTTATTGAATAAATACTTGAACTGAATATAGAATATATAGAATAGAATAGAAAAATACTTTTAATATTAATCATGTATACGGGTTAATATTAATCATGTATACGTGTTAATATTAATCATGTATACGATCAGGGAGGCGGGAAGGTGACGTAAAAAATTGTAAGACTTTTTTTTCCCTTTGAGTACGTTCCTTGATTATCTTATTAGGTAGATATTTTCGTAGGACCATAAGCGCTCGAGTTCTGTTAAGGCACTAAATAATTAGATGTAGCCTAGGGCGCTCAAATTTTTAAGACGGCCCTGGTTATACAGCTCAATTTTTTCAACTAGCACCAGGAAAATCCCATATACGAATTTAAAATGACCTTCTCCGCTAGCTGTTTGTCCAAGCGACAAAAGTGGTTCGGTAAACACAAATCAATAGAAAACTTAAAAATAAGCGGGAACTTTGAAGTATCCCTCCTCCCCGCTTGTGTATTTGTGTTGCAGTTGAACTCTATCGATACGGGAACGTCCCTTCAAGTAAAAGACGGCGACCGTCCGAATATCACCGCGAAATTTCAGCCCCTTTCGTTAAGTGTGACTGAGTTCATCCTCGCGGCGCGCCCTTTCTTCGTTAGAGTAGCTTGCTCAGATGGATTTGGAGAAGAGTGGGGTTTTCTTAGAATTCGGACTGTCCAGTTGTCATTGTAGTTTTTCAGGGGGAGGTGAATTGCCCTTATCTTTGAGAGAGGAACTCGGGCGTTACCGTATTTTGAGGTCCCTCTATTCCAATGGTCTTAGGAATAGAGGAGTAATATCATTTTTGTCATACGTCATTTTAAAGATAAATATAGTCAAAACTCTTTCTTTAATACGTCGTTAAATTTACAATTACTAACAAGTATGACGAATTGTCGAATCTTGGGTCAAAATGTCCTAAAATTTTAAGGAGTACAGTATGATGGTGTAAGTCTACTCTTTAAAAGATTTCAAAATCATATTATTATATGGCTATACGTATAATTTCAGCTAATATTAATCATTTTAAACTTTTTCTAGATTTTTTAGAATTAAATGCTTTGAGTCATTAAAGTCTCTTAATTATAATTACAACACTTTTACTACCGCGAGTAACCGCATATTACAACGAAATGCTCAAATTTTGTTTCGAAGAACTTCTGTTAATTTGATTGCCATGCCTTTCGATTTCGGATTCTAATTAAATTACCTTTTATTTAAAACTAGCAGTACGCGCACGGCGTTGCCCGTGGAATCAGGACTTCAAAAAAGTGGGTGAAAAAAAGTGCACACAATGGCACGAAAAAGTTTTGAAAACAAAATCAAAACAAAAATACACATTATTGATATTCCCGCTTATTTTTCTTTGCGAATGACGTCACCTGCCGCGAAGAAGGTCACGTTGCAACAATGCATTGTGGGATGGTCCGGAGAATCTCTCGTTGTTAAATCTCGCTACGAAAAAACTGTTTGAACCGATCAGGGAAAAATTAATTTTTAAAAAACGAAAAAAGATATTTTAATAGTTCTTGTTTTAAATCGGGCATAAACGTGCCATTTGTAGGCTGAAAAAAAATGAAAATTATAGAGATGTTAGAACGTCAGATGCGATAATTTAAAGAAATCTTTATTAAAAATTACCATAAAAGTGACTATTTTTCAAAATTTTTTCAAAATTCAGTAAATTACGTTAGAAATTCAAAACTAACTTGATTAGAACGGAAATCGCATGCTCTTTCCGATGGTGTATATATTTTTGTCGTAAACTTATTCGAAACTATTCTGTTGAGAAATTAGTGCGAAAAATCAACCAAAACAACACAAAACATTAAATAAAAAAATTTCTAGATTAAAATTTAAAATTTCGGCTTCGAGGTGCATTCAGTCACCATTACGACTACCTGTGTGCCAAATTTCATGGCTGTAAGTGCGATTGATTCGTCTGGACATCGCAGACAAACACACACACACAAACATTGCCTTTTATAAGTATAGATGATTAATAATTAAACTACAAAAAGGGTCGACAGATGTGTCTATTATTGGTAGTTCTGACTAGACGATGGAATATCGAATATGTACGACACTTTAAATATTCTCATTTTCAACATTGGAATGAATGGGAATAAATCGGGATCAAGGCAAAACTATGTATTAATGAGCCTCGTGCTAAAAAGGTTTCATTTCACTTAATTTTGTGTATTTAGTTTTATATGAGTGGAATCTAATATGTGTTATAATTGATAAAATTTAACAAAAATTAAATAAAATATTAATAGAACTTGAATTAAATATTAATTAAAATTCTTTTGCATTATACAGAAAGGCGCATATGCAGCTGCTTCTGATAGAATGCACGAAAACAAAATTAGAACTTCAAAAATTAAGTTAAAAATAAAAAATAAGCATTAATAAAACCTTAAAATAAAACAAAAAAGCAAATTAGAACGAAAACTACAATTAGAATGAAAGCAAAATGGAAGAAAATTGTAAAAGAACCAAAATGGCGATTCTTCCTCGGAGGCCACACGCCATTCTAGCTCTAATGCAGGACAAAAAATTTCTGAATTAAGGAATGACCATTAGTCAAAATTATTCCTTTATGTGGCCTGAATTTTTGTCCAACCTCTGAAAATAGGATAAAAGGAAAAAAGAAAAAACATAACAGATACCTGTACAACAGAATCAAAAGTGAGACAGAAACCAAAAAGCAAAAAGTCATCCTCTTTCAATTTGCTTTCATTCTAATTGTAGTTTTCGTTCTAATTTGCTTTTTTGTGTTTTATTTTAAGGTTTTATTAATGATTATTTGTTTAATTTTTTAAATTTTTAACTTAATTTTTGAAGTTCTAATCTAAAATGTGTACTGTTCAGCAACGGATTCCGAGACTAACACTTTTGGAAGATTTTACACCGGAAAAGAGTGTCAGGTAGAGCATATGAGCGCATTTCCGGAGTTCTTTGTTAGATCACGCTCAGTAAAATGTAAACATCACCCTTCCATTCTTCACTTTCCCTTATTTTGATGAAAATAACTCCGCCCGGCGCATGCGCAAAAATGCGGAGGGTTTCCGAATCCGTTGCTAAACAATAAAGCACATCTTCCGTTGAACGGATTTGGTCCAAAATGTATGCAAACGTACAATCTGGATGGAAGGACCATAAACCAAATTGCAGCAATTTAGCTCGTTTTTTATTTGAGTTATCGCTTTCACATAGAAACAGGCAGATAAGCATACTGAAATACTTTTTTTTTTTTTAGTGGCGAGGTCTCAAGCGTCGAAATTCATCAAAATAGCGAGATAAAGTTGTTAGCAAACCAGCGGGAGTGGTCTCCTCCTAAACTTTCTCGTATACTTCTCGAAAAAGGTGCTGTTTCCCCACCCCCCGCGTGGATAAAAAAATTCGGACCTATTGTAACCCAGGATCCAATGACTATCAGAAAATATTTGGGTAAAGAATCAAATTCAAAGATATGCGTTCCGATTTAAATGTGTACCGATTTCTACTCTTGCTGGCTCAAGGGCAAAGTCACATAATCCTCCCGCGTGCACAGATTGCTACCAGTACGCATGCGCTTGGAGATACCGGATTCGTTGGAGATGCGATTATACAGACCGACAGACAGTCAACCCTTTGAGGAATTTGGCCCAAAATTTTATACGGACCTATATTCATGACGATAAAACAACTCTGTACCAAATTTTATCCATCTAGCTATTCAAGTTTTTGAGTTATAATGGTAACATGACCGCGGTCGTACAGACAGACAGACCTCCCGTTGACGTATTTTGTCCAAAATTTGACAGAAACATACAAATTATGTGTAAAGATCGTATACCAAATTTCATCCCTTTACCTCTAATAGTTTTCGAGTTATCGTGTTCACAGACAGACATAATTCCAAAATAATGTTTTTCGGACTCAGGGAGGTCTAGAACGTGGAGATTCTTCAAAATCTCGAGTTCGAATTTTTTGACGATCACAATACTTTCTCTTTGTATACGGGAAAGTAAAAAAATGCTTTTTTCCGATAATATGTCGGTCAACTCTGCCCCCCTTCCGTTTTACCCCCTTCCTCGATGCCTGTTACTTGTGAGAAATCGTTTTCACATTTCCTTTTCAAAAACTTTTGCAATACACATATTTCCTTTCAAGTCATGTTTTCGATGTCGAGGTCTTTTCTTCTTGCTGTCCTTATTAGCTGTTTATGGCAAACTATAATAGCTTATTTGTTTGTGACATTTTCGCGTTAGGAAGTTGTGTCTGTTGCTTTTTGGCCAGCGGTTGTGGTGTACGATATTGCTGTTAACTGTCGGTGATCTCATCAAAGAAGGATGAAATTACATGGGACTGTGTGGGATGATTTTAATCTGAATATAATTGAAAAGTGTTTTTAACGATGGCTTTTGAATTCTAAAACAGGCAATTAAGTCGCCTTTTGGAACTCGTTTGGAGTTTTTGTATTATGAAATTTACGTTTGAAATTTCCGAAGTTTTTGCATAATTCATGAGTAAGGAAATGCTGGTTAAAACATATTTTATTCAGTTATTTATCTAGTTAAAGCATGATTTTTAAAATTATTTGAAGATAATACTTGCTTCAGAATACAGTATATTTGTTATTTTTAATTTTTATAGTACAGTCGACGCTCGTTATAACGACCCTCTGCGTCCCACAGCAAAAGGTCTTTATAACGAGTAGTCGCTATAGTGGATATAATTAAAAATTGTACACATGCACGCTCATCAGTTCTGTAAAAATAGGCGATTTTTAAAGAGATTCCAATTAAATTATCAAATTATTTTTCATCATTGGTATTAAAAATAAAATTTTATCAATTAAAAATATATTTCTAAAACAGATTTTAAAGTAGAAAATAAAGGGTGTTATATACTTACAAAACATTTATTTTCTAAAGAAAAAATCAGAAATGGTTGTTTGTCTTTTCTGCATATGTGATTTTTGCAAAACATAATTTTCCATTTCAGTTAAAGATAATAAATAATGTTCTGCCTTTCAAAAAAACATTTTAAAGTCTCAATAGCACTTGAAACATTTTTTATTCTAGGCTATTTTAATTTCCGCGCTGTGGTGAGTGGTAATTCCCCCCTGTCAAAGTTGAACTGTAACACTGAAGACTCTACATCTACGAAGCTTGGCAATACAATAATCAAGGTCTTTTACGTTTAGAAACATGTTCTTTTTGGAAAAATACCGGGGAGAGTGTTCTCTGAATTCGGACGTTGTATTCGGATTAGATGCCACTGGACGGTCGTTATACCAGAAGTAAAATAACATAGTGCATAGTGAAACACAGTTGGGGATTTTATCACTGGTCGTTATAATGGAATGGTCTTTATAATGTGTGGTCGTTATATCGAGCGTCGACTGTATTTTCCATTACATATAGGCCTGTTAAATATACGGCTGTGGGTGGATTTTTCTTCTTCTTCCAATGTAATAATTGATTCGTTTTTAAGACTAAAGAAATAAATTGGATAATAAGAATTTTTCTGATCATTTTCCTTAGTTTCTCATTTTTAAAATAATGACATTCTTTCTTTTGAAATAAATTTGGAATTTTAGAACATTTTCCCAGCATTTAGAAGAATTACTCTTTCTCTTCTTGTTGCCAGATATACATTTTTAAAAAATCTCAGATCTGTTAATAAATGTGTTCAGTATTTGGAAATGGGTTATTTTTCACAATTTATCAGTTGCTGTTGCGAGATATTGAAAATATTATCTTGGACTTGGTTAAGAATGAAGATTTTCCTGATGACGTTATTTTCGTAAAATTAG
This sequence comes from Araneus ventricosus, assembly GCA_013235015.1. Taxonomy (NCBI): domain Eukaryota; kingdom Metazoa; phylum Arthropoda; class Arachnida; order Araneae; family Araneidae; genus Araneus; species Araneus ventricosus. Next base: position 132,057 of record BGPR01002813.1, on the reverse strand, counting down.
CCATGTGTTTGGCATCAACATTTAAATATATTTTCAATCAAATATCATTTAAAGATTCTGAATTGGGAATTTATCGAGTTTAATAAACATTGCTGTTGCTTTAAATTGTTTTGAATGATGTAATCTTTTTTAGTGTTTTTAAATGAAATAATTCAAACTATAACTATTGATGTCTCACTGCACCAAATTGGGTATTAAATGTCTAATATCTTGGTTTTTTATTCATAAACAAGAAAAGTTTTGGGAGAAGGAAAGCAAAAGATGACGAATCTTTTTTTAACAATGCAAATGCAAATTAAAACAAATTAATCAAATAAGTAAATTCTGTTAAGTCGAAATTATTAGTTTTCAAAGTCACGGAATATGCTAGTAATTAAATCGTCAAAGCAAGGTCACTTGATTCCCATTATTATTTATTCATTAGTTAATCATCTGTGCCGTTTTTCTTTTAACCGTATTCTAATAAAATATTTAATTTTTGACCTTATTACAGGGAACGAGTTTTGCATGTGGCCCAAGAGCAAATTAATAAAAATTGAATTGTTAAATAATTGTCCTATTGCGTGTTGTAATTGTTTCCCATGATATTTTAAATATTTTAAAATCCTTGATTAATTAAATACGCCAATTCCATTTAAAAAGAAAAAAAACAATAAAGAACTTTTTGCTATTATTATTTTTAGTTTTTGAAATGATATTTTACTAGCAGCAACATTACTACTGCGTTTGAAGCAAAATTGCAATTGATGATTAATTCCAAAAAATAATTTTTTTTATCGTTTGGTTAACATGTTCTTAATATGTCAGAGATTGTCAAATAAATTAATCATGTTTTGATTTAGGCAAACATTCTTCAATCGGACATAAATAGAACGTGTAACTTTTATGTTGAATTAAAACAAATAACTAAGTTCATCGAACATTTTTATCGATATTTATTTATTTATTTTATAATTCGTTCTAAATTTATTCCGACTTTGATCCTAAGTTCTTTTGACACTTTTCGTCTAATTAAACTTTTTCATTTTTCCAAAAAAAATACTCCTTTTAAAATTTTCTTTGATAATTCACTAAACTCGATTGTACTAAGCAACTTCAGATTCATGAAATCCAATACAGATGTTTTCGTGATCATTCATAAAATAACATTTAATACAATTTAATATTCGTGGAAAATCCATCACTGAATTCAGTTCCAAGAACAGGTGTCAAAAATACGCAACTTCAATCCATTAATGACGTATCGGTCCGAAGTTAATCACACATGTACAGGAAGAAAAAAAAACAACAAACTAGTTGATGTGTTAACAGCAGATGTTATTGCACCCAGTTATTTACGCGTTTGCAAAATATTTATTTGTTACGTTTCGCATGAAAACTCTCTGTCGTGATTTAATTGGTTAAAAAGGATTTTTTGAAATACTCATTTGGTGAAAGTAAGTTCATCTGCATATTTACCGCCATATGCTGGGTTGTCCTTTTTGCTGAATTTTTTCGAGTGTGGGTTTTGGTCTTGAGAATAAATTAGCAATATACGTAGGTTTTGAAATTCGTAGGCAGTAGTCATTGACACGCTTTTCAGAGATCTAAAATGGGCCGGTTAAAGTTTAAAAGAAGCGTTCTAAGAATTTGATTTCACTTTTAAAAGATAGAATTAAAATTGAAGATATTTTTTAAAATCTCAGTATCTCGACTGTTAAAATGCAGATTTTGCAGTAAAATCAGATTGATTTTTAAAAATGTATTTGCCAGTTTTAACAGATTTTACCAGACGAATTTCAGTGAATGATATCGAATTAGAAAAATCTCTTCTTCACTAATTCTGACTTTTAAAAAGTTCCATATAACTTCGCTTATGGTAAGATTTTTGGTGCTATCAAACGGAAATCTAAGTTATTTTCAAGAAGTTATGAGCCTTTTTTATGTTTTTGAAATCTTTAATCTACCTGTTCGTTGTTGATTTTCCTGCGATTAATATATTTTTTAAAAACTAGAATAAATTTTATTTCTTACAATTCCTCCCTCCCAGAAAAAAATAGTTTGAGAGGCGATTTCATTTTAAAGATCTTTAAAAATAGTATTTTAAAGTTTTTCGAATACAAATATTAATTAAGTTTATTTCCTTTTTACAATTTGTTTAAATTTAAGATTCGAACGGCAATACTAAGATGTAGTCAAAAGTAAGGATTTTGTACCTAAAATATTGATGAATAGTGGGATATTTAAACGTTTTATTTTTTTTAAATAGTATTTTTAATATTGTTTATTGTTTGGAAATTAAATAATTAATATTGTTTTATATTTTTTTAATTTTTAGATTCGAATAGTGGTAATAAGATAATAGTCTGATTTGAGGATTTTATAGCAGACAAAAATGAAATTTGTTTCATTGTTTAATCGGGTAATGACGTCCAAGTTATGAAAATGAATTCCAGTTGAAATTTGTATTACAGAAGACATGCAAAATAAATGCGAACTGAAATGTACAATTCTTTTAATTAAATTTAGTACATTTTTCATTGATAATAGATGAATTTTAAATATCATGTCTGTACTATCGAATTCTAAACAGCTAGACTTGTCACTTAATAACTACTTTTTAAAGATGTTTCAGATACCCTTTTTCTTATTTATTATTTTTCGATTTATTTAAAATCCTGTTTATACCCTAAGAATTTCACTTTTTAATTTTTTTTTATTTTGTAAATAATTTGATTTCAAATATTTTTTATTTTGCAAATAACTTTATTTCAAATATTTTTTTTTTATTTTGCAAATAACTTAATTTCAAATATTTTTTATTTTGCAAATAACTTGATTTCAAATATTTTTTATTTTGCAAATAACTTGATTTCAAATATTTTTTATTTTGCAAATAACTTGATTTCAAATATTTTTTATTTTGTAAATAACTTGATTTC
>BGPR01002813.1:114591-129126 GCA_013235015.1 Araneus ventricosus | reverse complement strand
AATAACTTGATTTCAAATATTTTTTATTTTGTAAATAACTTGATTTCGGTGATTTGTGTTGTTTTCCAGGTTTCCTTAATAATAATAATAAAACCTAAAATTGAGACTTCCGATTATCCTGAATATAGTTTCGTATGTGTGTGAAAAAACAATTATAGAAAATGATTGCGCCTTTTTCTTTTTGTTTCTTTGTTTCTATGTGACTATAAACTTTAAAAATAAAAAAAATTGCGAATTTAAAAAAAAAAATAAGCAAATTTAAAGTTGTCTGAATCTTGAAAACACAAATAAGTTGTCAACCAAACTGATCGATTTCGTCTACCATTCCTGAAGTCGACGTTATAATCATAACAGAGACTGCTCGTCTGTGACCGGGAGCCCTTTTGTAATTTTTTCGTTCCAACTTTACGATGCCTTTTAAAGCTTTTAGGTAGTAGCTGAATCAGCTACTGAGTCAAGAGGTTCAGGGACAGTATTTATTTGTACTATCATCGGCTAAAACGGGAAACACTTTAAGCGAACTCCGACCGTCCTACTTCGCGGAAAATTTCGCTGTCACACGTTGTGCAGATGGGCGCCGTTTCTGTTATAAAAAGACATATTGCGAAGAGAAATGGCTAAGTTTGTGTTCTATGGGGTTATAACGAGTGGGTTTAATGGTATGTAGTTAAGAGATAAAAACATTTAACCACGGAATTTAGATTCAAAAATCGCTTGTAGGATGTGTAAATAAAACCGAGCGATAATGATTATGCACCTAAAACACCGGGTAAATGGCCCTGTTATTTACAACCCGACCCGGCCCAGCCTACCCAAGAGGGTGTAAGGCCTTCCACAGGCCGGAGGGAAATGGCCCTGTTACAAAATTTAAGCGAAATGAAAGTTTACATTTTTATTTAACGCTAGATAAGTAAACATTCGCCCTAATAGACTACCGATTGCTGCCAGTTTTGAGATTTCGAGATGTTCCCGTTGCACTCACGATGCCGCACTCACAGTATTTTCACAACTAGTAAAATGAGTTATCCGAATGTGATAAGCAACCGCTGTACACTTGTTACTTTTCGAGATTTGCTGCAATCTTCGTCGAACCTTGAATGTTTACTTATAACATGCAGAAGTTAGTACTGTTCAGAGACGGATTCCGAAACTACCACTTTTGGACGATTTTACACTGGAAAGGGGTGTTAGGCAGTGAGTCATATGAGCGCATTTCCGGAGTTCTTTGTTAGATTACGCTCAGTAAAATGTAAACATCACCCTTCCATTCTTCACTTTCTCACTATTTTTTTTTATGAAAATAACTCCGCCTGGCTCATGCGCAAAAGCGCGGAAGGTTTCTGAATCCGTTGCTAAGCAATATAAAGTGCAGAAGTTGAAGTCAGATGCAGAAGAAAAACGAAAAGTGCGACAAACAAACGCAGAATTTGTATTTTCTATCCGTCTAAGAAACGCAGAATGACAAAATACATGCGCAACTACTGCGACAAGGCTATTTGTGGAGAGCACCTGCGAAGAGTGCAAACACTAATTTTCACCACTTTTCTTTCTAAATGAAATATTATATTACCTTTCTGAAATTGCACTGTTTGAAATAATATAAAGGAAATGTAGATTTACACTTAGTTTCAATTCGTAGTTTGTGAGTAGAATGATTAATTTACAGAGTGACATTGATCTAAGTTTAGTTATCTAGGGTTAACAAATTATTGTTGGAATTTTTTTTAAAAAAAGTGTTTCAAAATTGCGTTTTATGAATAGTCTTATTTATTTATTTAAAGAAAAGCACACTACAGAAAAAACTCCATTTACAGAGTGCTATGAACAACAAACACACAAAGAACAAAAGCCACAACGAATGAATAAAAAAAAAGCGCTAGAAAATGAAATATTGAACACAGAGAATACACAAAATCATAAAAATTTTGCAAACGCATATATAATTAAAAACGAACACATAACCTCCAAAACATTAAAACACACTATGATTCTAAAAGTCGTATTTTTTAAAAAATTAAAAGACCATTTCCAAAAGGCAAGGGTTAAAAAGTCAAAACACGCAGGAACTGAATCCTCTAAAAAAACACACCAGGAGTTTAAAAGTTTAAAGACGTAAATACAAACTTGAGATAAAAATAAATTGCAACATAGCGCCGCCAAAAACAGAGTACAAAAATTAAAACCTATAAAAAACATTTAAAAAATGGTCGATTACATAAGAACACGGAAAATCAAAACGCATAAAAATCTAAAAAGTTGTAAAAAGGCAAAATAAATCACATCATGTATTTAAAAGCTGCAAAGATTTTGATTCAAAAGCACCAAGAGACATATTAAAAATGTCAAGTTCATCAGAGAACTTGTTAAAAATTTTATAAAACCTATATAACGAGAACCTGTTAATATAATTAAATTTTGAATATACTCTACAGTTTTGGTGGTCATAGTGAGATGAAGAGAGTAGAGCATGCATTTTGAATCTTTTCCCTTTGACAGATAGATTCCAAGATTTGATGTAAATCTACAATTTTTGTGTCAAGACCAAATACCACATTTCATTTATCTAGCTTGTTGCGTTCTTCAGTTATCGTGTCCGCATTCACATAGACAAATAAATAGACTACCCTTCGACGGATTTATTCCAAAATTAGACACAGATCAACAGTTTTGGTGACCATAGATTAAAATTCACTCAGCTAGTTTGCTGCGTTTTTTTGTTACCGTGTTCAGATATAGACTTCAAGAATTAATAGTTTTAAAAAAACTGATCAAAATGAAGAATGAAAATATTTGTATCCAAAATTTGTTACAAATTTTCAGTAATTGTTTTTCTACCAAGAGTGTAAAATTTATTTTTAAATGCTTGTATTATGAAATTATGATTTATTTATTTATTGTCCTCATTTCTATAATAAAGTTTCTGTTTTTTATATGCAAACAATTGCAATAAATAAAGTTAGAAATGCAGTTTTCAGATGAACGAAATCTTGAACGACTTGAATTCGTCTCAATGCGGAATGTAAACAAATGGCGGAAGGTTACAATACATTTTTAAATATGACGAAAATAAAATCCAACAAAGAATATCAACGATGTTTAACATCGTATTAATACTTCTTATGATATTAGGCGAAATAAAAAAATAACTTAATGTGATTAAAAGACTGTTTCTAAAATCTTGACTGGATTCTGACTGCGCTATCTCGTAGCGATTCTACGAATGGCTGCAAACAGGGGGAAAAATAGTTCTCAATTTAGTTGTTATTTTATAAATAATGTGCACATTTAAGCGTGGGAACATAGTGATTTTCGATAAAATATGGTAATTAAAATGCTTTAATAAGAAATTTTTGTAGTCTCAATAGATGGCAAACGAAATCTTATTCCAAGCATCTTTTATGAGTTCGTCCCATAGTCTAGACTGAGCAACAAATAAACAGATTTGGTCCAATATTTTCTACAAACCTACAATTATGGTGATAAATTCATTCGCCAATTTTCATCCACTTAGCTAGTTTTATTTTTAAGTTATCGTGTTACCGGACAGATGGATTGACAGCCTTTTGTTGACGGATTTCGTCCAAAATTTGAAACAGGAATACAATTTTGGGGCCGTTCAAATATTACGTAAGCACCCAAGGGGGGGAGGGGGTTTGCGATTTGCTTATTTTTGCTGACAAGGGGGGAGGGGGAGTATGAGTAATGCTTACGTAAGACATTAAAATCACTTTATTTCCGAAAATCTCTTGTAACTTGCACAAATAATTTAATTTTAAAAAATTAAATTTGAAAAAAAAAGTTAAATTTGGCAACAGAAAATTAAACTTGCTTTTTGTAAGCTTAAACTTGAAATTGTAAGAAAATTAAAGTTACATTTTTTTTTCTTTCATTTTAAACCGAGTTAGAGTTTTTTATTTGAATTAAGTCCTAAAGTTTTTAAAATTAGATTATTACTGTTATACGTTTAAAAAACCCCCGGGGGGGGGGTTGCAGTTTGCTTACGCAATTATAAGAGGGGGTTTGCGATTTGCTTATTTTTGCTGACAAGGGGGGAGGGGAGGGGTCAAAAAATACCAAAAACATGCTTACGTAATATTTGGTATTAAGGTCGGATCTTAAATTTCATTTGTCTATCTTCTTTCAATTCTGAATTATCATTGACAGACAAGCATGGTTCTAAAAAAATTTTTTTTTTTTTTTTTCTGGCCGAAAGATGTCTAAAAGGTGGAAATTCTACGAAATCTCCTGTTTGAATTTTTAGACGATTGCAATACAGTCTTTTTCTATACTTCGCATGCGAGAAAGTAAAAATAACCAAAGAATTTCATTTTTGTTCTTTCCCTTTATGCTTTCCTTTTTACTCATGAGATTCCTGTCAAGGAAGTCTTCAAAAGTCCTACGCTTGTCTTCAAAACTGACAGATCTACACCGGAGCAACCCTTTCCACCACTCAATCAAATCCGCGCGACTGAAAAGGCCACGGCTGCAATTCGTAAAGCATCCATCCCTTCTCGACGAACAACCAAACGAATTCGTACTCATGCGATTTTCTAGCGACTTGGCCCTGTGCCTAGCACGCTGTTTAGCCCAATGATTGATTGTTGAGGAGCGAGATCCGTACCACTTCGTTTGCGCACGAGTTGCATGGAACGTCAAAGACCATTTCACGTTCCTGTGACACTTGACTTCTCCCTTTGGGGTGGATGGAGCCGCCTCTCTTACTTCGAGGATCGTTTGCGAACGATGAGGCTTCAGACGATATCCGATGGAGCTGAAGGGGAATTAAATGGATTTGGGAATCTCTCTTTGAAGCTTGCGAATTCGCGCCGTTTTTTGAGTTAGCCGAGGGAGCTGAAGTCATTTGTTGGAAAAAATGTCGCCATGGCAGCTTTATCCATATTTTTTTAAACTTTATTTTTGAATTTCTGAAATTCATTAGATAGGCAGAACGTTATACGTTGATGGGAATTTGATTCTGTATGTTACCCTCCTGACGTTTCACGTTTTGTTTGCAAATTACTCTCTAGATTGGAATCGGATCTTACTCAGGTTACATCAAACAAATTACTCATCGCAGTTTAAATTTGAAAACCATGCATCTTGCATTTTCTGCTCGTAATGTTTAGAAACCATCTTTTGGTGTGCGATGTAATTGTTTATTCTTTGCTTTATATTTTCTTTGAAAATGGTCCTTTTTCTTTCATTAGAACTTAAATTAGTTTTTATTTGTTCTTTAATTTCGTCAAATTTACTTAATTTCTTTATGCGTCTCGTAACGTTAAGAATACTTAATATACTAGGATATATCGTTTTTAAAAAAAATATACTAGATGGTTTTTTTTTTGTTAATATACTAGGAGATGTTTTTTTTTGTTAATATACTAGGAGATGTTTTTTTTTTTGTTAATTTACTAGGAGATATTGTTTTTTTTATTAATATATTAGAAAATATTGTTTTTTTTGTTTATATACTAGGATATATCGTTTTTTTTAAATATACTAGATGTTTTTTTGTTAATATACTAGAAGATATTGGGTTTTTTTGTTAATATACTAGGATATATTGTTTTTTTGTTAATATACTAGGAGATATTGTTTTTTTATTGATATACTGGGAGATATTGTTTTTTTTATATACTAGGAGATATTGTTTTTTTTTGTTAATATGCTAGGAGATATATGTCGTTGTGTTTTTTGTTAATATACCCGGAAATATTGTTTTTTTCTGTTAATATACTAGGATATATTGTTTTTTTTTGTTAATATACGAGGAGATATTGGTTTTTTTGTTAATATACTAGGAAATATTGTTTTATTACATGTAACTAAACATCGAAGAAAATTATATCTTCATTTATTTGTTGAAATTCTAGAACGAATTAAAATGAATCCTCATAAAAAAAATCTGAGGTGATTATGATTCCGAGCGAGCAGCGCAAAATAAACAGTGCCGAAACGCTATAAAAGCAGTACCGGAACGCTCTAAACTGAGTGACTGTTTTAAGAACGTTTCCACAATTTTTTGTTATTCATTTCTTGTAAAAAAAAAAAAAAAAAAATCAGTGCCGGAATGGCGGTGTTCCGGTGCGTGCAGGCCCCACCACACCAATGATTCCGAGCAACGAATATCATGTTTGAACGGATTGTGTTCGTTAATCGGCCATAATCCGTTCCGTTAAAATTTAGATGAATCGATTATCGATAAACGATCTTTCTGGGTAAGAACATCGTTTTCGAGCGGATTATGTTCATTAACATAAAATCTTGTTGCAATATTTGTCTTGTACTGAAATATCACAGATATTATTAAGGTGTCGACATACTTTCGGAAACGACTGTTTGTGCAGTTTATCTTATTTGAATATCCGCCACAACAGCCTTAAGAAAATGCCTCTCATAATTTTTTTTTCTACCTCACAATGATATGCTGTAGTTCTTTGTGATTGTGCCGGCTGTAGACAAAACAGCAGCTCGTGCCTGAAATATACTGCTGGAGGAAAAAACTGCTTTCGGATGATAAATGCTTGATTTTTTGCGAGCTGTCATGTGTCATCGCTTTCAAAGTTGATGACGTAGTTAGGGTGATGTCATCATCTGTCCCATGTGTTGTCGATCAGGAGGCTGGGATGAAAATATCTTTTATATGGCTGCAATATGTTGGGGGTATTTGGTTTCAGAATAATATCACCTCCTGTCAGTTGTTTGTATTGTAAATCCTGCTGACCATCCCAGAGAAGTATGGCATTTTCAGAATAAACAGAAGGACTGTTCAGAATAATTCAGTATTTAGTATTTGGGTTCATAGATAAAGTGTGGAATCCGTATTTCATAGAATAACTAGGTATTTAATGAATTACCTAGTTGAATACATAGTTATTCGATGAAATATCTTAATTATACGCTTTAACGGTAGCATATATATAAACTTAAGTTATGATGTCTGTTAAATCATGATGATATTCATCTGCAAGATCGTTCATCAAATTCATCATTACTGAGTAATGGTTTAACTTAAATATAATATAGCGTAAACTGCTTCAATAACGTCAATTTTATTAAACAGTCACACCAAAAGAATATTAGAACTCGTTAAAAAATTTTCGTAATTAAACGATGTTTCCTTTTAAAACAAATAATCAGATGGGATTTTTTTTTTTGACAGAATGCTACGGGTTTGTTCTTCATAAAAATTTTAAATGAACTTTTTGTTAATATCATTTTTAAAAGTACATTTTATATAGCAATGAGCCAAAAACGTAATAAAAGTGTTTGAGCTCTTAATGGATGTAGATAAAAATCACATTGATTTAATTTATCGCCCCACAGCTAAATAATGAAAATTAGACATTTTACTAAATTTCTTGATAATTTCATTTTGAATTTCAAATTAAATTTCTCATGTTCTGACAAGATAGTGAGGGACAAAAATAGTTATGTTTTCAAAAATTAATATTTTAACGTTTCGAAATTTTTTTAATAAAATTAAGGTGTGGTGCAGCAGTATTGGTTTTATGTAGGCTAGTTTTAGTTGGCATTTTTTTATTAATTTATATTGTCACACAATAGATGAAAAAATATTTCTTATTTCGAAAGATAAAAAGAGGTTAAATAAAATTATAGAGTTTGTTTTAAGGTATAAAATAAATGACTTATGGTACATGTATGTGTTAATAATTAATATTATAGGGTTTTGTTTGTTTGTTTTAGTTTTCACATTATATTGACGAAGTAAGAGGAGTAGTAGAGTTTAGAAATGGTGGTGTGGCAACAGAATGAATGTTTATGGTTTCTTTTGTTGTTAAATCGTAAGATTACTGTTAAAACCAATATCATGCTTGCAAATAATTAAAAAGAATTTTATTTTCGGAGCGAATTTGACATCAGTCAAATATATCTATCTGTCAATGCAGTAAATACGCTTTATTTCTGTGACCTGCAAGAATGGCTTTTATCAGAAAAGCAAATGAACAAATGAACAATTCGCACGGATATCACAAATGTTATTTAACAAACAATAACAGATTCTGTTGTGTTCATGTGCATTTTTCTGGGCTTATTTTGCTGGAAATTTCTTTGTGACCCAGAAATCTAAAATTGTGTACATTTTGGACATAATGCGAGATGCCTAAATGACTGGAGTTTTGAGTATTTCGTTGTTCTAAATGATTATATTTGATATGAATTGAAATGATGTAAATAGAAAGATAATTCCCAAGAAACAGATATATCCTTGTATTAGTGATAACTTAAATGATATAAAACTTCATAGCATTTGAAAGGTTTTCAGAATAAAACGTTCTGTAATAAAATATTTAACTTTTTTCGTACCCAATAATGCTCTAAAAATTTCAAAATTTATAGTAAGCTTTTCTAATTCAATTTTTTTACCTTAGTGATTTCTTTGTGATAATTTTATTATCGACATTTTCCCCCCTTTGAATGAAAGGGATTTTTTTCATTTTTTCAGCTGCGTATTCTGTTATTTTGTGTGCACTTTTTTATTTCATTTGTATTGAAAACTTTTGGTGCAATTTAACCCTATAGTTATTTTTTTTATTTTGCGTATTTTTTAAATTCGACTCCAAAATTGATTCAGCTTTTGTAAATCTTCTGTGCAATCAAACTCAGATATTGTCGCCATTCAGGCGGAAGTCAGTAAGTCCAAAGCTATAATTTCGAGATGTGGCCAGTTTAAACTTAATTAATTTTGAGTTTTTATGATAAACATTAAAACTCATTTTACAGATTTCTAGCTCCTACGTTTGATTTATTGGTGTTTCGATAACAAGTTTCTATAACGAAATAATTAATTGCAAATTCTAATGTACTACAACAACCGTCAAAAGGTTTTTGTGGACTTAGTGACTTCTGCCTGGACGACGATGTATGAAGTTACTTTCTTAAATAGCACGTCTGCAAATGTTATGGAATTGTTAATTTCATTTCTTTATGCGCTAGTATTGTTAAATTACTCGTAAGCCTAGTAAGCGAGCATTGTTTAATTAACGCTCACTGTTTTTGACGTAGACTTACGTCTCTCCATAGTGGTCTAATGGTGCGTCGGGAAAGGAAAAAATTATTACTCTTTTCGCGCTAAAGTTAAACGCTCATAGCTCCGCAACCAAATAACACAGAGAGTTGGTTTTAGTTTCGTTTAACAGAGAAAGGTAGACATCGAAGTGTGCAAAAATAATTTTAGAATTTGGAATTACGGTTTAGTCACAGTCGAGTTGCAAACTTGGTGAAAATCACGAAGAATTTTACATAGATAGAGTCATATAGTTGCACTAAACTAATAGTCACTATAGACTTTAGAGTTAAGGGGACATACGACTGTTAAACCTCGAAAATTTTCGATTTTATAAATATATATATATATTATTTCCCTGTCTTTTCTGAACAATTAAAAACAATCCGCGTTAAAAAATTCCCATAATTATGAAAGTTATGAAGGAAAACGTATCAGCTCTTCAACGTAAACATTGAATATGGCCATTTCCTTAAAGCGCTCTATCTCAAAATGTGTTTTTTAGATATTGCGCGCACGATATCTCAAGAACTATTTAATATTTTCACATAAAAGTTTTACCGAATATGTATTTTGTTATGTTCTACAAATTGAACCACATTTTTGTACATGTTTCTCCAAATAAATGTTTTGGGGGGGGGGCGGGTAGAAAAGTTCAAATGTTAACTATTTTTAGCATTTTTATTTTAAATTGGTATATGAAATAAAAATTAAATTTAAATGTTTATAAAATGTGGTTCAGTTTCTTAAACAGACTGTACGGATTACTTAGATACCCAAAATAATGTGTTTAGATAAATATTATATTCGTAATCATTCGCACAAGGTGACAAGCTCATATTTATCCAAAAATTATACCCATATTTATTTCTCTCTCAAATAAATACATACCAAAATGAACGTTTGAAAATGCATGTACTATAACAGAAAGAACAGATGTTTTTCTAGAAGAAAAAGTCAGTCTGTGAATTGCATTGCTTCAGAGATATAATGCATCGAATTTGAGAGTTTTCCACCATTTTTTCGAGGTTTAAGAGTCGTATGTCCCCTTAATAGTCACATAAAGCTACTTTAGTCACAGAAAGTCACAGTTGAATAAGGTAAGTAAGTCTACGCCCCTCAATCCCAGCGGCTATTTCGCAGAGACAGCCTCCCGTTGAATTTTTTTTATTGTTTTCAATATTATGTAGCAATATACTAAGTACTATCTTAAAAAACTTTAAAATTATTACTTTTTAAATGAATTTGCATTAGTAGCATTAAATTTGTAATTATGAAAGTTTTTTTTTTTTATTAAAATGTCAATTATAGATCTTACGTCGTTTTACGTCATCACCCTGAAAGACGTAAGTATAAATGGTACTGTCTGTATTTATTTTAAAACCAAAGCGGCGGTTTAAGATTAACTCATTGTGGTTCTTCTGAAAAACGCATTTCTTACATGCATTTCTAACATATCCTGAAAAAATGTGCAACATTTCCGTAACAAAGAACGGATGCCTTTATCATTTTTTTCTGAAGCACCATCTTGAGCGAAGGGGAGATAGCTGGCATGACTTCATTATAGATAACGTTTTATCTCACCTTTCGCGTCTGACCCCTGAATTCTTGTCAGGATTCACCTTCTTACGTTTCTGATCCATCATGTCGAGTAGTATTACTTTTCTGTTGTTAGGCCGGTAATAGAAAATGGCCATTGTTGATGGAATTCGCAGCGAGAATCTTTGTTGTTTGGGACTATATATATATTTTTGACGTAGACTTGTGTCTCTCCATAGTGGTCTAATGGTGTGCCGAAAAAGGAAAAAATTATGACTCTTTTCGTTAAACGCTTATAGCTCCGCAACCAAATAAAATAGAAAGTTGGTTTTAGTTTCATTTAACAGAGAAAGGTTGACATTGAAGATTGCAGAAAGAATTTTGGAATTTGGAAATAGGGTTTAGTCACAATCGAGCTGCAAAGTTGGTGAAAATCACTAAAAATGTTGATGACGACACAGCGACCGATGCGCGCGCACTCAAAGTTAGGCAATTCAGTCATCGATCTGAAGTTCACGCGAAATATTACTAATATAATAGCCCAGATCTCTCGGTAATGCTCGACGTCACCAACAATAAAACTTGCGCCATTGCATTGCGAGACGTTCAACAGCATTATTTCATTGTTAGAGAACCTAAATTTCAGTAATTTTAAATTTAAAAGAGTAATTGTCGCTCTAATTTCAAATGTAATAGCTCACAAACGAGCTGCAAAATTGGTGATAATCACTAAAAATTTTGATGACGTCACAGCGACCGATGCGCGCGCACGCAGACTAAGGCAATTCATTCATCGATTGCGCGAAATATTACTCAAGCATTGTTGAATTACGTCGAATTTCGTGCTCAAGTTAAACGCTTATATATCTGCAACCAAATAGCATAGAGAGTTGGTTTTAATTTCATTTAACGGAGAAGGGTAGACATTGAAGATTGCAAAAATAATTTTGGAATTTGGCATTACGGTTTAGTCACAGTCGAGTTGCAAAGTAGGCGAAAATCTCGAAGAATTTTACATAGATAGAGTCACATAGTCACACTAGACTAATAGTCACTATAGACTATAAAGTTAATACTCACATAAAGCTACTTTAGTCACAGTTGAGTAAAGTAAGTTAATCTACACCCCTCACTCCCAGCGGCCGTTTCGCAGAGACAGCCTCCATCTTTTTTTTTTTTTTCAGGGCTGATTGACAAAACACTATATTCTCAAGTCCTGCTTTTTATTTTCAAGTAGACGAAGCATGCATTGAGAAAATATTAACATTTTTCAAAAAAAAAAGTCTCGATATGTTGATACATTTCGCCATTTTAGACAGCCTTGAATCTGGATATTTTTTTAATTATGTATCTTTGTCTATCTGTTCATGTGTATGGAAATTTGATAATTAAAAAAATAATGGAAATTCTAAATTCTGCTCCTAAACATCGTAGCATGATAATGTTTTAGGCTTAATGCTTCTGTCTTTTTTTCAGCCCGGCTTGATTGCATCAGTCGTTGCATTCTGCGCATAACTATTTTATATCACGCAATTTACAGAAAGAATGTCTCTATCTCTGTCCATCCATTTGTCCGTCTGTCTTGTAGCAACTCTTTATATTACCAGTTTCTTTCCTTTGTTTTTTCACGTAACGATTTTCGTGTCCCGCAATTTAAGGATAGCACAGCCTAAAAACATTATTATGTTTAAAAAAAAAACGAGTTAGATTGTTGAAATTTGGCATATGGTCCATCTTACATCAAAATTATAGATCGCTATCAAACTGAGAGCGGGAGACAAACTTAGAGATTTTATCTTAACACATACTTTCAATGTAATATGAAACTACACAAAAGGGTGCTTTTTTTTTAAAGCATGCACGTTACTTTTCATATTGATTGAAAATATTATATACTTTTTAAATTGCTGATTTGTGCGCACATGCCTCTTCAAAGGTCTTAACTTTTTTTCTTTTCTCCTTTTTTCTTCCTTTTTTTTATTTTTTTAATCGCTCCATTCTCATTTTCGCGTTGCTCATGACCTGTTTTGAAATCGATGTTGGCGTTCTAAATTAAGTCAGAGAAGATCTCTATTTTTGTAAAAACATTAGGATCATATTCATACCTATCTAAAGGGTTGTAATGATACACCATTTTAATTTCGGGCACTAAAAATGGACTCTATTCCGTCAACTGAATTGTTAGTGACTGTAGAAACGAAGGCTTATTTTTTTTCAACTTCTCTTATCCAAGAAAAAGCAAATATTGGCTACGTATCAGTTACTTTTAAATTCATTAGTTTCATATTCAGGATCTATAGCTGAGCATAATTAGATATCTTGTGCCGTCAACTTCGGTTGCCCTTGACTATAGTTATAATATGGGTATTTTACTTCAAAGGAATGAATTAAGGTAAAAATAACTGCTAAAAACATGACTTACCCATTCGTCATTCTCTTTTTGACACGTCCCCTCATTTACACCGTTTGAGTAAATCAGAAGGGCCATTTTGTGTGATAGACGGGTGAAAGGGAATGTGTGAGTGGCCCACCCCCTCCTTGTTTCCGCCCTGAGTCAGAGGCGGGGGTGGTGTTTAAGGCAATCAATGCCCAATGGAAGGAAATGGTCACTTCGCCGAGAGGTAATGGTAATAATCCCTCTAAAAAGAGTTGGGTGACAGTTAAGGATTCGAATAGTCAATTATGTGTTGTCTTTCCGATAGATATAAGAAGTCACAATTGAGCGTCAGTAATTAGGAATAAGTAGAATTTGACTTTATTTGCCAGGAAGCAGTAATGATCCCTCTAAAAAGAGTTCGGTGACAGTTAAGGATTCGAATAGTCAATTATGTGTTGCCTTTCCGACAGATATAAGAAGTCACAATTGAGCGTCAGTGATTAGGAATAATTAGAATTTGACTTTATTCGCCAAGAAGCAGTAATGATCCCTCTGAAAAGAGTTCGGTGACTGTTAAGGATTCGAATAGTCAGTTATGTGTTGCCTTTCCGATAGAAATGAGAAGTCACAATTGAGCGTCAGTAATTAGGAATAATTAAAATTTGATAGTGTTTGGATCATCAATGTGTCTTTGGTATAAAAATGCCGGCTTAAGTGCTTGAAGTTATTTGACTTTCCACTTATTTAAAGTCCGTAAATTTTCCATGTTCAGGATTTTCGACACACTGTTTAGTTGGCATCTGAAATTCTTTAAACTGCACTGATGTTTGATTTTTTGTTTTAGAAAGTTGTTAAGGGAAAAAATTAAAGAAAGAAAAAGGAAATACGTGAATAAGAAGATATAATTTTGGAAGAACGTATGCAAAATCTTGAAAAATCATTTTGATTATTTTCGTAATTTCACAGAAACATTTTTTATGTCTCAGTCCAACATAATGCTCACAGCCACACAGTTTCTTATAACTAAATTTTTAATTTCACTCATTTGACGAAATAAAAGAAATAGAATAAAGAATAATAAATAAATAATTTTAAATTTAAAGAAACCGTTTGAAACCGATTCACTGTAAATTTGATAAAAGCACGCTTCCTTCTCTATTGCCGCTTCGCTACTAGAAGGTATTTCCTCATTCATCACTTCCAAATATCGTATAGGGATTGGGGTTTAGATGTCCACAGCGCTACGTTTTCGAGCCGTCTCGAAGACAAAATATAGAACACCCCTATTAAATAAGGGATTTATGACGCATATCAAAGTCTCATTGCTCAAACAAATTAATACATTAATTAATTTCAGTTATAAATTAAATGAAGGCCCATCTTGGTGGATTGCTGGTAAACGTAAAGTTAGGGAAAATTGTGCTACCCTTACACTCACCGATCTCACATATATTAAATGAAGGCCCATCTTGATAGATTGCTGGTAAACGTAAAGTTAGGGAACATTGCGCTACCCTTACACTCACCGATGTCACATATATCAAATGAAAGCCCATCTTGATAGATTGCTGGTAAACGTAAAGTTAGGGAA
>BGPR01002813.1:90028-112263 GCA_013235015.1 Araneus ventricosus | reverse complement strand
CCAGACGTCCCGAATTAGTGGATACAGTCCGGTTTTTCATTCTTTGTCCGGATTCACTCCTACCTCTGCCCTCCCCAATGTGTTCTGCGTCCTATATTGATATTGATGCAATACGACCCAATGACGCGAAACCTCAATCTTTCGAACCATTGTCATCTGGTACCCGAAATGTTTGACAGGAAAAGGCAAAGATTCTAATGCGCACGTTGAAAGGTTTTTGCATATGATTTCACTCTAAACTATTTAATATAATGTTATGCTATTAGGGCATATATTTTTTCAATTCAGTAACAAAGAATAAAATGCAATTTTCCCGTAGTGCTTTTAAAAAAGTTGAAAGCATTTTTATTTGGGGAGTACAAAACGTACCGTCCACTACAAAAGAGTCAACCAGAACAGGGCAAAATTTTATTCCATTGCATCCTCGTTACTTGTCGTCAGACCTTAATATCCCCTTTTCACCATCTGCTGCCCTCCCTTTTTGGGTCCCTAACTATAATTTTAGGACCCCTCCTCTTCCGTTTAGCTGGCAACATTAGGAATTCAAATGGAACTAAGGGCGCATTTACTTCCCCGCTATTCATTCCTAACTGCCATTCTATGCTGTCAAAATTCTGTCAATACTCGCAAGAAGCGGTCAATTTTGTTCCGATAGTGTATCTAAAGTCGTCTGCTTTCCCATTTATGCATAATGTATGAGAGTTCTTATCAGAATTTCTGTTTCATTTGTGGTTCGGATAAGATTACTGAAATAAAGCTACAGTTACAGTTATGTGCGTCTTTGTGATGGCTGCTCTGTAGTGGATTGTTTGTGAATGGAGTAGTGTAGTAAGAGTATCGGTTTTCTTTGTCGGTGTTAGTCTTGATTGGTCATTGTTTACAAGAGTGTTGAAATGCTCTTGCTGAATATCATTAGTTTTTTATGTTCTGTTAATCGTTTCTCTCCCTTCAATTTAAAGAGCTGTAAATGTATTTCAAAAACAAGGAAGTGTTGTTAGGATTGGTTAAACGATACTTGCATTATTTAGTAATGAATTGGTTTGGTATTGCTATTTTTTTCTTTTAAGCAACTAACTGCTAATTGCTTACTTTTCGAATCTGTTGCAATTTTAACATGGGTTCTTTGAAATCTTGCACGTGTGTAATACATAAAGTGGCTATTTATTTCTCCCCTCAAAACGGGGCATTTTTTAAATTTTTAGTTAATATTATGTGAATTCAAGAAAACACATATTTCTTCAGTTTTTTATTTATTAATGAAAAGAACAGGAATAAACCCTTGAAAATAAATAATTCATGTAATCTTGCATTATTCTGTGATTTAAAAAACGAATGAAATTCTTTACAGGATTTCTTAAAATTTACTTTGGTAATTAATGTTGCTTTATAAATTGCGACCTGCAATGTGTTTTCTAGCTCGTTCACAACTTATTCAAAAGAAAAAAGACCCTTCCTACGGGTACATTAGTGCCGGGCAGACATAGAATATATTCAATAATTATACGAAAGTTCGTACGATTTAAATTATTGGCGTGAAAGTGTTTGAACAGTTCCAATCAACGACTTTCGGTTTAAATATTCCCATTGTTTCATTCTGTCACTTCATGCGGTGTAATGAAGTTAGAACTAAGTGCGAGATAGGAGGCTTCTGACCATCTTGCATATGCGTGACACGTATAGCGCATGCTCCGTCATCACCAGTCTACTAGACATTACCGTCGGATTTCTTTTATTTTTGGCGCCTTCTTGTTTGATATTGTTATCGTGGGTTGCTCTCTTTCTGAAATTCGGGCGTACCGAAGCTGTGCTTTCGGACAACGGGACAAGCTACCAAAAAACGGACTGTACCATTCAAAACGGGACGTATGGTCACATTAGAATACACCGTTCTTTTTCATGTCCGTTGTTTTATTCTGATATTAATTTGCTACAGAATTTAATTACGTTAGACCTTTTGTCTCTACGATTTTTATCAATAATCAACGTTATATAGAATCTGGCAGAAGTGCTGTCCGTTACTCTTTTCGCGACCCCACGGATTCCACTTGGGGACGGAACCATAAATTAAGAATCTACGGTATAAATCAAAATTAAGCACTTTCCACCAAATTTCACCCCTAATATAACTCACCCATACCTTTCGGTGAACCACATTTACGACCTGAACTTTCCTAACGACCTTCCCATAAAACTGCCACTTTAAAAAACTGCGCCGACCCCTAATGCAAGTGGTGTGCTGCGTCGATAAAGTTTTATGTTCACCTTGTCGGTTGCTTCAACTCAAACTGGGCGTGTGCCAGAACGGGGCTGGTGGTCCTGCGAGGGATAAATTATTCTCCGTAAATTTGGAAAATAACAAATTGCATTCCTGTCCATTAGGTGGATTGATGGCCGGGGACCCCTTGAGAGTTGAGTGGCTGAATCGCACCTTTTATGCTTCGCAAGCCATTGGGTGATTGTGGTAGGTTGTCGAGAAGCGCTGGGGTGGCTGGATTATGGTTGAAGATTAGATTATTTCCTGTTTTTCTCGTTGATAAATAATGTAAAAATGGTAATTATGTTTCCAGCGTTTGGAGTTTTACAGTGTTTTTGTTTACCTTCCAGCGGACTATTCTGGCCTGTTGAAATTTTCCCCGTTATGCATTGGCGTAGAAACTAGGGATGGCGGTTATTGCAAAAAAAAAAAAAAAAGCGGTTTTTTCACCTCCGCTTTAACTTGGCGGTTAAAACCGCTTAAAATAACCGGTTTTTGAAAAAATCGGTTTTCGATTTAAGCAACGTTTGAGGACAGAATTTATTATTAATAATAATATACAATAAGTAGGTATTAATACAATAAGTAATTAGTGTAATAAGTAATGATTATAAATAAATAATGAATACAATATATAACAATAATAAATGAATGATTATTGCAATAAGTGAGTATTATATACAAATTTTTTTAGTAACATTGTTTTCACAAGAATTTAATTCATTGGCCAATATTTGTTATCTAATCTACTCATAAAGACTCCTTCAGCAATGTGTTGATCCGTGAGTCGACACCTCTCGTCGGAAACAACATCATTCAACGTAGATACTAATCTTTCGGACACCACAGAACTTCCGTCTAAAGATAAATATTTTTTGGCTACAAAAAACAAACCCTTTGCAGACAAATATTTTTATTAGTATTGTTTTCACAGGAAATCAATCCATTGGCCATTATTTATCTGTTCATAAAGACTCTTTCAATAATCCGCCAACCAACACACGCCTCGAGGAAGCGGTTGTCAGTGATTGGCCTAAGATGATGAAATTCATAGCTTTATAACTTGGTAAATTTTAGTCTAGTCGAACCTAAAATCCAGCCTATCTTCCGACCCGTTTTTTTTTTACCCGGTTATTTGATTTTAAAAAATAACCGGTTAAAACCGGGACAAAAAATAGCCGAAAAAAAACCGGTTAACCGAAACAAACAAACAAAAAAAAAACGGTAGGTTTTCCCCATCCCTAGTAGAATCGTTAAATGGTGCTCAGGACAGAGAATATTTTATTCACCTCTGCCCGACGGTCTCATTGAACGACTTTTAGCTTTAAAAATGTAAGACAAGCGCAAAAATATAGTCTTCCCGGAAACTCTTCCGCCCCCCCCCCCAAAAAAATGGCGTCCGAGGCATTTATGCCGCCCCTTTTCCAACCCTCGTTGCGCTATTGACATCATGCACATGAGGATGAAATTGCACAGTTACAATGATGGTATATTTTCGAGATCTAATTATTATGATAGGTGATGTAAACATTTTAATATAGCTTTATGGGGACATACGACTGTTAAACCTCAAAAATTTTCGATTTTATGAAAAAAAAATATTTATTATTCCCCCGTCTTTTCTGAACAATTTAAAACAATCCGCGTTAAAAAAAATTCCCACAATTATGAAAGTTATGAAGGAAAATGTATCAGATCTTCAATGTAAACATTGAATATGACCATATCTTTAAAGCGCTATATCTCAAAATGTGTTTTTTGATCTCAATCGCGTGCATCTCAATTACTATTGAATAATTTTACATAAAATTTTTACCGAATATGTATTTCGCTATGTTCTATAAATTGAACCACATTTTTGTACATATTTTACCAAAGAAGTTTCTTTGGGGGGGGGGGGGGGTTAAAAATTATGAATTTTTAACATTTTTATTTTAAATTGGTATATAAAATAGAAATTAAATGTAAATGTTAATAAATTGAGGTTCAGTTCCTTAAACAGACTGTTTGGATTACTTAGATACACAAAATATTGTGTTTAGATAAATATTTTATCCGTAATAATGCTCATAAGGTGACTATCTCATTTTTTCTCCAACAATTATACCTATATTTATTACTCTCTCAAATAAATACATACCATTATGAAGGTTTGAAAATGTGTGTACTAAAAGAGAAAGAACAGATATTTTTCTAGAAAAAAAAGCGAGCTTGTGAATTGCATTGATTCAGAGATATAATGTATCGAATTCGACATTTTCCCACTATTTTTTCGAGGTTTAAGAGTCGTATGTCCCCTTAACAGATTTCAACAGGTACTTAAATATTTTTTACTTTGGGTAGGATAAAATGACAAGATGGTCTGGTTGGCCGGGACAATCTTGGATTTAAAAGCTTTGTCCCAAATTTGAATTATATGTTCCAGATTTTATCCTTCAGTGAATAATTCTTATTAAAAAAGAATATACAGCAGATTCGAATTCTCTGGTCCGAAACATCATAGCATGATAAAGTTTTAGGCTTGATTCTTTGTCTTGTCTTCATCTGGCTTGATTGCATTTGCCGTTACATTCTGCAAGTCACGATTTTTACAACTCGTAGTGTACAGAAAGAATGTCAGCATGAAAATATTATCCGGTTATCAAAAGCGGAAGCGAAAATTCGGCTTTCAAATTAATGTCCAAAGAAAACAATTTTTTTCATAATAACTTCAACAATGGCGAAAACACGTGAGGGAAAAATTTGATGAAAATTGTTTTGAATTTCATTACAACTATAAAAGCATTGTTATAAATTGCATTTAGAAATAATTTTTAAAAATGCATCAAAATTGGTATCATTGAAAAGCTTTTTTTTTTTTTTTAAATTTTAAAGTGGTGTTAAAATGGATTTTAATCTGGTAATGGATGGTAATCTGCTCCGAAGCTGTTGAGAAAAAAACGTTAAAATTTCGATTAACTTTTAATTAAAAATCTTATTAAGATTTTGAAAATCTCTTTTTTAGTGAGCACCTGCTATCCAAGAAGTAGCTAGGTGCCAAATTTGTTAGCACTAGGGTCAACAGTCTGACTCCTAGAGCTTTTTGAACGATTTTTTGCATCAGCATGATGCATAGCTAGGGTTGCCATAATTACCAAGCATTGGTACGCGACGTTTAAATGTTAGATAAATAAAACATGGAAAAGTGGTTAGGTAATGATTTATTTTATTATGATAAAGTTTAAGCAATCTAATAAAATGAACACGTAGAATAATAAAAATGATGCGAAGCTTATCCTTTTCAACCCAGTCATATCTTAAAGTTGATTTTACTTTCTTAATCATAACATTTTCTTCCTTCACATAATTATAAAAATTGGGCGGAAATCATTTTAAAATTTTAATAACAAATTAGTTTCGGAAGAAAACGGGACAAATAGTAATACGGGACTCAGTAGTCAAATACGGTGACAGTCCCGTATATATTAGAGATGTAACGAATACTCGTTAACTATTCGGTATTCGGCCTATTCATCCCTTTCCCGAATATTCAGTCTGGTCAAATGCAAAACAGATATTCGGCAGAATAAATTCAGGATAAAATATTTTTTTAATAAAAAAATATATTTAATAAAGAATTTGCAGAATTACATTCTGGAACATTTATTATAAAAAAATATAACCATTATCCAATTTTAAGTTGCATCTATTCCAGCTTTTATTTAAATTTAATTTATTTTAATTAATTTAAAGATGGCTAATATAAAGTGACAAGACTTCTTGAATTAGCCAGGACAACCCCGAATTTTGGCTCTTTGTCTGGAAACGCGGTTAACTCTCAAACGCAATGTCCTATATGGATAAAATTTAGTATATTGTTACAACATTAAAATTGTAGATTTCTATCGAATTTCGGACGAAATAAGTTTACGGGAAGTCTGTTCGTGTGCATGCTGATACGATATAGGGGTGGAGGGAGATGGAACGCCGACCCGACACGGCCTTTTTTTACGACAGATAAATACGAAAAAATTGTGAAAACGTCCTTAAAACAGAGCCATTTTTGTCACCCAGGTTAGAGCGTTCCTGCACTGCTTATTTTTAGGAATATAACGAACTAGCAGTACGCGCACGGCGATGCCCGTGGAATCAGGACTTCAACAAAATAAAAAAAAAAATCGCCCACAATGACAAGAAAAAGTTTTCAAAACAAAAGATACACATTATAGATTTTCCCACTTATTTTTTCCGCGATAATAACATGTAGAAAAACAATACAGAGTACATTAATCCAAAACAATATAAAAAAATTGTTGCCCGTGGAATCGGGACTTCAACAAAATGAAAAAAAATTCTTAGAACATGACAGAAGCTCCGAAGGTTATGACGTCACCTGACCCTTCATCCAATCAAATTGAAAGCTGCGTTTCGAAAGACTGTCGGTGAAGAAATTTCGCTCGACAAAAATAACTTTCATCTGCCCAGGAATAATTTAATTTAAAAAAAAAAAACGGGAAAAGATATTTTAACCGTTCTTGTTTTAAATCAGAGAGAACCGTTCTAGTTATAAGCTGAAAAAAATTGAAAATAATAGTGTTATTAGAAAGTCGGATGCAACAAATTTAAAAACAAAACTAACATTTAGATGGTGAAACTGACTATTTTTTAAAAAATTCTCAAAATTCAGTAAATTACGTTAGAAATTCAAAACTAACTTCATTAGAACGGAAATCGTGTGCTCTTTTCGATGGTCTACCTATTTTTGTCGTACAATTATTCGAAACCATTCTATTGAGAAATTAGTGCGAAAAATCAACCAAAACAACACAAAACATTAAATAAAAAAAATTTTCTAGATTAAAATTTAAAATTTCGGCTTCGAAGTGCATTCAGTCACCATTACGACTACCTGTGTACCAAATTTCATGGCTGTAAGTGCGATAGATTCCTCTGGACATCGCAGACAAACACGCACACAAACATTGCCTTTTATAAGTATAGATAGTGATTTCGCCAAATACCGAATATTCGGCCAAATTTCAAGCCGAA
This sequence comes from Araneus ventricosus, assembly GCA_013235015.1. Lineage (NCBI taxonomy): Eukaryota > Metazoa > Arthropoda > Arachnida > Araneae > Araneidae > Araneus > Araneus ventricosus. Next base: position 104,981 of record BGPR01002813.1, on the reverse strand, counting down.
TATCCTTTTTTAAAAGCATCCCACTTTTGATTGTAAATAAAATATTTCTTAAATTTTAAACAAAGAATTAAAGATTAATAAAATTCATTATTTATTATTTATACATTTAAAATATGTTAATATCTTGACGCATTTTTGTAATATTTTAAAATATCATAATTCCGACAATAAGAAATGAGAAACCCTCTTCAATTTGGGATTGCTTCATAGAAATAAGAGTCATCATTTCAGAATATGACAATGACAAACACAAAAGAATATTAAATGGATAAACTAAAATTATTATAAGTAAATTATTATTTTGATAAAGAACTTGTAATAAATAGCTGGGATGGAGGGGGGGGGGAATGTTAGATATTGTCCAAGATTTGCAAATTAAGCAAGAAAATACTTTCAGCTCCTGCAAACCCAATAGGGAACATTATTTTCTGTAGATAATATATAAGAAACCAAACAGAACATATTTTTTTTTCTGAAAATGCTGATAATTTATTGTTCTTGCATCATAATTTCAGACTTTAAAATGATGAATGATATGTAACATTATTGAAATACACCAAGTTTACTTAAAATTGAGTATATTTTTGTAGATTTGTTTGATAATAAATGTAATGAAATGCAATTCTGCACAACACTGCACCTTCACACACAACACAAAAATAACATTTAAAAAAAAATCATAATCCTGAAATTATTCGGCCGAATATCTGTTTAGTATTTCTGCAAAAGGGCCGAACACCAAATAGTTGTTGAATATTCATTACATCTCTACTTATTTTGCGACTACACCACTGATACGATAACTAAAAAACGCAAAGAGCTAGAAAGATTATTCGGCCGAGTATCTGTTTAGTATTCTGCAAAAGGGTCGAACACCGAATAGTTGTTGAATATTCGTTACATCCCTACTTATTTTGCGATTACACCACTGATACGATTTCTAAAAAACGCAAACAGCTAGAAAGATTAAATTTATCTTCGGATTCGTGGATATATATCAAATTTTGTAACAAATCCATTAGAGGACTGACTATTAATCTTTCTATTCGTGGTATGTGAATGCGATAACTTGCAAACGCAACAAGTTAGATGGGCGAGTTTTAGTATACAGGGTGAGTTTGACCTATTCTGCCAATCGAAAGAGGGTGATAGAAGAGCCCACGGAGATCATAAAACACTATAGCAACCCTGTCCCATCTCTAACCGTTTGCAAGTTATGGCGGATACAATGATTTTGCTCAAAATCGTGAAAAAATCCAAATTTTAAAAGTTTTTGGCAGATCTACACGCAAAATAAGCATATATTATGACAGATGAGTTAAAATCCTTTAAATGTCACCATTTTCATTTCGGATATGCGGATGTGTTCCAATTTATTCCAAAGAGTTCATAGTGGCGGATTTGCATACATTCCATTTATCCATCATCGCTTCGCTTGGCGACTTTTTGTCGATTGTCCGACGAACGCCGATTTCAGTGATGTATTTCCAACCAAAGACTAAATTTCTCCTGAAATAAAACACTGATGTGATTTATGGTAGGCTCATTCGAAAGCTGATAGAATGGACAAGTTTTTGGTTAATTTGGATAGATTTTAGCTCGAACGGTTTTTGCGGTATTCAATATTAAAGATTTTGAGGACAATTCGATTTTGCATTTCACCAACGTTTCGGCGCTTGTAACTCGGCTTTGAATCCAGGTATTTTGATGAAAATGGTGTCACCTTAAAGAATTTTAACTCCTCTTTCAGAATATGTGCTTATTTTGCGTGTAGATCTACCGAAAACTTTTTAAATTTGGATTTTTTCACGATTTTTAGCAAATTCATTGTATCGGCCATAACTTGCAAACGGTTAGAGATGGGACAGGGTTGCTGTAATGTTTTATGATCCCCATGGGCTCTTCTATCACCCTCTTTCGTTTGGCAGAATAGGTCAAACTCATCCTGTATAATATGTAGAACTGTATTTAATCTGGGAACCCAATCGGTTACAAGGAAAAGGTCCAAATGCGTCTCGATTCTCTTCAATATAAGACGAAGCTCAATACAAAACGCGCCATTATGTGTTAGTGTACAAGAAAGTTGAGAGGAGATAACTCCCGCTGATTTTTTTCTTAACTCTAAATCCCCTGATTCTTAAAAACTAATTTGTTGACGAAAATTGTCTGCAATTAGGTCTAACACCTCCCGAGGCTGGGCTTGCCCACAGGTTGAAAATCATCGTCTCATTCTTTCTCGCTTTCTCAAAACTTTTTTTCCCACTTGCCGAAGATCTCCATTATCACCTGCGCATGCGTCTTCAGTATCTCCCCGACAGATGCAACCGGTAAATATAGAAAGTGTGACTGTCTTTCAAATTTTTCTCATCTGCCCATAAAACTCAAGACGATAAGGCAGGAAGATAATTTTGTTTGCTTAGTGTACGTGGCTTACGCGAAAAGTGGCGACTTATCTTATTGTTCGCGACGGCCCCGGTTGAGGTGCAGATAAAATTCTGCCATGTTTGTTTGTTCGCTTGCCTTTGAAGGAGGCACGTTTTTATTGTTCTTCAGTTGGTGGATGTTGTGAAACTTACTCAGTAATGCATGCGAGAGAATAATTTTGTACTGTGATGGTGTAGATTAGGGTTAAAGGTCTGGCCTTAAGGTTAAATTAAGTATACTCTAAATTTGGCTGCAACAATGCACAGGAAGGTTTTTGTTTTCTTTAAGAAAACAAATAAATTTGCTGTGTGACAGTTGATTCGAATTTTTTTTACTTTCTTGTGTACGAAGTATACAAAGAGAAAGTATTGTAATCGTCAAAAAATTCGAACTCGAGATTTTGACGAATCTCCACGTTTGAGACCTCCCCGAGTCCGAAAAACATAATTTTGGAATTATGTCTGTCTGTGAACACGATAACTCGAAAACTATTAGAGTTACAGGATGAAATTTGGTATGTGATCTTTACACATAATTTGTAGGTTTCTATCAAATTTTGGACAAAATCCGTTGACTGGAAGTCTGTCCGCGTTCATGTGAACACTATAACTCAAAAACTTTAATAGCTAGATCGATAAAATTTGGTACACAGTTTTATCATCATGAATGTAGGTGCGTATCAAATTTTGGACCAAATCCGTCGAAGGGTTGATTGTCTGTTGGTCTGTATAATCGCATATTTTTAATCGCAATAACTCCTTAACAAAATTACTTAGACAAATGAAATTTGGTATGTGGCCATTTTACCTTAATTGTAGATTTGTGTCCAATTTTTGTGTCAATCAGTTCAAAAGAAGGCTCTCAAATTGCATAATTAATTTTTCTAATCCGATTCTCCATGCGCATGCGTACTGGTAGCAATCTCTGTGCCCGCGGAAGCTATTGAGCGAATTACGTCACTTTCTCCTTGGGTCGGCAAGAGTAGAACCCACTAGCAGTGTGTAGATGCGTTTTAATCGGTATGCATCTATTTGAATTTGTTTCTTTACCTAAATATTTTACAATCACTATAATCTACAATGAAAAACCTTCTGATAGTCATTGCATTCTGGGTTACAGTAGGTTCGAAATTTTTTATCCGCACCGGGGGAGGGGAAACAGCACCGTTTTAGAGAAGTATACCAGAAAGTTTTGGGGAAACCAGTCTCTCTGGTTTTATTAAACAATGCGGTTTTTTGCAAGTTTATTGTTGATTTTTTAAAATATTATTCATATATAGTTTTGTTTTGGGAATTAGGATTTTGGTATCCTCTCGTCCTTATCTTTATCATGTTTATTCTTATCTTCAACATATGTTGAAGGGTTTGTTTTTCGTAATCTGCTTCTGGATTCTTCAGAAGTTAATTAGTTTGAAGATTATATTTACTTTCTTTTTTATATAGGATCTATTTACTTGTCAGTAAAAAATTGAACAATGTCTGACATTTAATTCAAATCCGAGACAAAGAATCAAATATCGAGGCTGTAAATTTAGATTATCTATTTATATAAGAGTGAAAATTCATGAGTAGTTTGTAAACTTTAGAACTCCGAACTAATGAATAGATTTCCTTCAGATTTTAACCATAAATTCTATGAAGTATAAGAAAGGTTTTAATGAAGGTTGCGTGAAAGTTAATCAATTAGTCAAGTATTTATTAATTCAAAACTATCTCTCCACCTATAGAAAAATAGTTTTTTGAGAAGCAACGAATTTAAAAATTGTTTCATGCAACTCATTTCATTTTAATTAAAAATTAAGTTACAGACGATAAAGAATATTTTGTTAGAATATTTATATGTGAAAAATATATTGTTACGAAAATGGAATGTCGCTTCCCGGCAATATTAGTCTTATGGTTGGGAAGAGACATTTACACAGGTTCTTACTAACTATCCAGAGAGGTCCCTTTATAGCTTAGGCTATTATAATAGATTATTAATATTAGCTGAGGCTTTATATAGCTTCCCTTTGGGGCAATGCAAGCTTCTTACAGAAAAGTTTCCCAAATATTTTGAATCCATTTCGAATATAGTCCTTAGCCCTTGATAAAATGGACTAGAATGGATTCCTTGTTTGTTTAATTCGATTATCTCAGATCATTTCTTAGTTCTTTGCTTTCTTTGAATGATATTGATAGATTGGGAACGTGTTGATCGTCTGGGATCGTCTTTGCAGTGCGAACGCCTTTGGAATCAATCTCTCTTCGGAATTTTATCCCCAGTGCGAGTTGGTAAGCTGATAGTCACCAAGCGGTGCTGAAAGCGCTGTTGTTGTTCTTAGTGAATTGCTGTCTGTTGGTGTTGCTAATTTGCGCAAGTGCTGTGTTCTTCCTGTTACCTGCGGTGCGTCATCCTGCTTGTTGGACTGTTTCCACCGTACATCCACAGGACGATTTTTGTAACAATATTATTATGTAATATGTTTATTATAATTTTATACAAAAGTATTTTTACGTTAAAAAGATTGTATGCATTTAAAAAAATGATTTTATATAGTGCGCGTTGGCATTCCACCGAGTGCTAACTTTAAATATATTTTTACTTCCTCGCATCGATGTTAACCTCACATAGCTGATTTGATAAGTGATAGCTGGAACCTTTGTTATGAGATAAGTATTTGTTGTGTCATAAGTACTGCAAATGTTGCTCACAAGTATGAAAAAATAAGGAAGGTTTTGAGATAATTAGTTAAATAGTTAATTTCTTATTTATTGAATACATGGAAATATTTTATCCCAAGCGAAGGCGGTTTTATCAATTCGTATTAAATATTTACTAAGAACAATTAATTTTTGTAGTTATCAAAACATACGGACAAAGAACCGTTTAATATTTCGTCTAATGCAGTGACAGGCAAACTACGACCCACTTAGTAGATATTATTCAGTCCGCTTAGTAGGTTTTAAAGCAATAGTATAATCAGTACATCCTGATTCGAATCAGAATTATGAGTAAACTTTTAGAAATGCAGCTTCATTAATCGCATTAGTGTTAAATATATTTTAAAAATTATTTTTGTTGAGTCCTTATTAAGTTTTATAATAAATTATATTGACTCGTCAATTTTTATTTTATTATTATTAGCCCGCTTCTAAAAAAAAGTCTGCACATCCCCGGTCTAATGCTATATTCTTTTTCGATTTCACCGACCTGCAGTATCCTTTAGTTCTGTCAGTTCAACTGCTGAGAATTTCAGCTATTAGCAGCTGTTCTTGTTTGCATATGCTCTTATACCACCTGTTCTGATGTAACCAGAAACGCTACATATAATTACGAATGCCCTCTGATAATGAAGATTATCATAGAAGAAAGAATTTTATGCGCAATGCGTTATTGGGTCTGGAATTTGATGACGTGTGGAATACTTTTTTGGAGCTTTTAGTGCACGAAAACCGAGGTTGTTGGTACAGTTAATTAATTGGAGGATTTTATTACCCTTTCTTAATTCGAAAGCGCTTTTTTTTGTACAGATTATACGGTGTAGTTTTAGCAAAGTATTTGATGTTTGTAAAAAATTATGTTTGCTTTCACTCTTCTCAGTGATTTTTACAGGCTTTTATTTAACTTGACTTCTTTCATGTTTGTAAATATGGAATCTGGAAATCGATTTTTCTCTCATTTCTTGATGTTCCAGAATTCTGAAATTTTGCGCAGTCGTCTGCTTTCCATAGCAACAGAATATTTTAATATTTTCAGAACCTAATTGTCAGTTAAACGACTAATTTTAATTAAAATTTGATTTCATATCATAGGCGCCATCTGGTAGTGAATCTGAGAAATTTTTCAATACAAGGTTCCATAATATTCATAATATTGAATTATGAAATACTAGTTGATCCTGCGCTAGTCAATAACCATGATTTTCCTGACGCTTCTAGAGCCAAATTGGCCCTTCAGCGCTCCAAAAAAATTCGCCAAGATGAAAAAAAGGCGCCAAGTGGTGCGCTCATAACAGGAAAGTAGCCAATGTACAATGTTCACTGTAGTAAATTCCATGATGTTCACCTCAATTTGTGAATTGACGTGATTTTATCTTCGCTGACTTCAGCTATTTTGACCTTGATTAAAACATTCTCTGGCTCATCTAAGCCATCTTCTTCATTTCTAACTGATCTCCTTTGAATCATTTCATCCAAAGTTCCATCATATTGTAGGATAAATTATGAATTCTTCATCTTAAAATCATTTTTTTTTCGAGAAAAGTTATTTTAATCCTGAACGAATTTAGTAACAGGTTATGGCTATGAAGTTATGTCTAACATGAAGGAAGCTACCAGTTTTGTTTTGTAAACAAACCGATCGTTTCCATCGACAAAAGAGAAATAATGTACTGAAAAGTAGAATTATTATTATTTTATTTTTCGGAAGTGTGAAGGCCAAAACAAGGTCGTAAAATCGTGAGACGCTAAAAGCAGTACTATAAGAAAATTAAGTAACTGCGAATAACAAGAAAATTAACAAAGATTCACTAAAAATATTATAAATACATTTAAAATTTCATTTTGCTTATATTATTTCTATCAGTGTCAAATACTTTTACGATTTGATTTTAATGTCCGTATTTTGGGCAATAAAATTTCTACCTTTCAATACATTAATAAAACTTTGTTTTTAAAGGTTTTTTCATGTTTATCATCCAAAATATTCGTTAAATTGCAAAAAAAAAAAAAAAAAAAAAAAAAAAAAAAAAAATGAAAATGTTACAAGCGAGACATGAAATTCAGACACTATATTGAATTTCCAGGGAAAATATGTGAGTCTGTTTTAATGTATTATTTTCCATTTCTCCGATGGAATATAGAATGACAAATACTTTTTAAGCAAAGTATGAAAAAAAGCCTTTATTTTCTAGTTAAGGCCTTTATTATCTATATATTTAAAATAATTTGTTGAAAAAACCTTCACCGTGTCCGCCAGCCTCAACCACTCGACCGATTTCGACAATTTGTTTTTGTTTTTTTTCATTTGAAAGGTTATGATGTCCAGATATGTCATCAAGGGTCGCCTGCCCCCCATCACCCCCATTTTGGAACGAAATCGAAGAAACATTTCTCCACCATACATTCTCCATATGTTTTTTCGATTTCGTTCTTAAATGGGGTGGTGGTGAGACCCAGGAGACTCTTGCTAACATATCTAGACGTCATAAGCAATTATATAAAATAAAAATTATCGAAATCCGTCAAGTGGTTGGGGTTGGTGAACTGTCTGAAGGTTTACCATATTATTTTAAATATATACCAACAGTTCCATCACAAAGGCGTGTCAAAAATATTGTAAAATATCTATTGTAGGTGATGCAAATTGTTTATTTTGTGCGATATCATTCTGTATTTATGGATCTGGAGAATTTCGTGCCAAATTTCGTGAAAAAGTTGCATAAAACATTATAACTAGATGAGGTTTATTGGCAGATTTTACAATTTTAAAGGAATCTGTTGTCTACAAAAAAATATGAAATCTACTTTGGTTTTTATGGTCTGTTCCACTAATCTTCATGCAGTATTTAAAACTGAAAAAGTAGTGGCTGAGAGCCTCGAAGCAGCTAGGTGGCAAGGACAGTGCTGAGGAAAGTGGGTGCTGGCCGCGAACCCGGCCGGAGGGCTGCTAGTTATATATTATTTTTAAAATGCTAATATAATGTTCGAGTGCTGAAAAAAAGTACAATTTCTCAATTATGTGTTGCAAAAAGGCAGACTCCAATAACGTTTTAAAGAGTCAATTCTTAATTTCAATTCAATAAAGAGTCACGGGACCTGTTACGCATTCAGCATTTGTTGTCCATAACGTTAAGAACAATTCTTTTGCTGTTTTAAATAATTGCTTAATATTTGCTCTATATCTTCTTTAGCAATCTAATTCTAGTTCTTTTATTTGTTCTTTAATTAAGTTTTTATTAGTTCTTAAACTTCTTATAATTTATTTAATACTAGCTGTTACCCGTGACTTCGTGCGCGAAGAAGACTACGTTTATTGTTTTACGTTTTTTGCACCGATGTAGAGGGTTTGTGGTCTGGACACACGTGGACACGCCACATATAGTTGCCCATGGGGAAAATATGGTTTTTCCAAATGTATGCCTGCTCCTTTGCGTGTCTGGCTCTGAGCCTGGCAAATGCTAATTTTAAAAGGAATTGTTACCTTTTCAACTTGGATGGTAAATCATTCGGTATTATCGGAATGCGTGAAATTAAAACACTCTCTCGTTTTTAAACACTCTCGCGACGTTTGGACCTAGGTGTGCAATTTGTAACCGTGCGCAGTCTCGGTACATTGAGGTTACGTATCAATAGTACTGGCACACCGACTTTTAATGTCAGCTTGTCGGAAGACACCCCTGACAATTCTAAGGAGTTCAAGAACTCTACAGGATATGATGTTACTTGTGACATATATTTTTTTATTTATCTGACCTAAACTTTCATTAATCAGTGTCAAAATTACCAATTCAACAACCTTTCTCTATTCCTCATATATTCTCCGTTACTGTAAATCACATCATTGTACTCATTGGTATGGTCAGGCCCATATAATCTGTGGAATATGTCATCCATCATACTATATGTCATCCACTTCTACCATTCGAAAGAATACATAAAACAAATTACTATATCGTCGCATATTTTCCTTTAGTTATAATTAACATTAGTTTCTAAATTTTAATCTAAAAACTCTTGCAGCTATATCATATCTATCGATAGATTTCTGTCCCAGCATCAATTTATCGACAGCTTCTTGAATAAAATCTGATATGGAAAAGATACAAATGTAAATAACTAAAATTAAATAGACTGCAAACTCGAAAAATGAAAATCAGGCATCGAGTTGAGTAATTTCAGTTATTATTCCATAAATAAATTATTTGTTTATTTTCTCAGAAAGATCACATAATCGCGGCTTTCTTTATGATCACGTGATGTTTGACATCCTAAAAATAACCCAAATGTGATGTTTGACATCCCAAACATCCTAAAAATAACTCATTTTTTAATGCTCAGATGCCCCGTTATAGTGTAGCATAAGACAGGCGCATACGCCGTTTCTATACAACTTAACGTGAAGTTTGAAGTTAGATGGCATGCTCAACTACGTTTGTCATGTAACTATGGTGTTTAATGAAATGATTCTACTGAATTTAAGTATTCTGTCCGTACAAAAACCTGGCCTCACAAATACATCTCACGAATTTCATCAGCGCAGTGGCTAGAGAATTTACATGAAATATAAAAATAAAGATATTTTACAATTTGTGGCGGCATTGTGTAGAATGGCTGAATTTCAAATATTGCTGACAACAGAAGAAAAAAAAATTAAACTTTCCACGCTTCCTCTTAAAGAAACCTTGAACTTTTTCTTTGCTTTCGAAACAAAACCAGTTGACAGTATAGTTTGCAATAACAACTTTTGACTTCAAAATTTTTTTTACGAGGAAAAATTATTGTTTGTGTATTATTGTGTAATAAAAATTAACTTTTGTTTATCCAAATAAGTTATTAGAAAATACCTCCCCCATGAAAGAAGTCATTATACGCTTTAATAATGATGAAACAAAACTTAAGGAAAAAGCTTTCAGATTATTTAAGATCTTTTAACTGAAGCTCATCGGAAAAAAGCCACTAGAATTAAAGCATTCATGAGGAAATAAATGCATTTTAATTTTAATTAATAATGATAAAAATATTTTTTGAAACACCATATTGTCGCGTAGATAAAGTTAGCGTGGATAATCGATTGGATGCATCGAATGAAGACAAAGCTCGCTAATCTCAACTCGAGACTTCATTTGCAGAACTAAATATTACATTTGCTTATATACAGTTTGCGAAACCGTTAATAATGCAGTTACAGTTAATAAGCATAATTAAGGGATAATTTACATATAAGAAATTTACATAACTGCTGTTTTGCATATAAATTAAACTAAATAATCCTTGAAAACATAAAAGTCCAGGGATTCGAACCCGAGTCCTTTGGCATCGCAGAGCAGCACTCTAACCATTCGAAGACCATGACAATCTTAAAACTTTCTTTTTGTAACAAAACGTCATAAATTCGTATTATTTTAAATCTTAAAGCAACAACAGCAACAAGATTTCTTTAACCATACGCATTAGTTTGCAGTCCCAAATATCAATATTAAAAAGTATATTAATTTTTAAAATTTTTCTTATTAAATTTTTGTAACTTTTCTGTTCGCCATTCACGAATGTTTGATTTTGAGAATAAATTGCCAGTAAATTTATTTTTTGAATTTTTTCTTTAATTAATTAGTTATTTTATTACTTTTAATGAATTCTTTTCTTATTTTATTAATATTTAACTGATTTATTTATTTATTATTTGCTTGGGTTTCTGTTACTCGCATTTTATTTAAAATGTCTACTGCTGTAGATCTACCTGTTTTTGATTTGTTAAAATTTTTTCATTCCTTTTTCTGCTCTAGAAATATTTGTGTATTATGAAACAATTTATGAACGCACATTTTTTTTAATCTTTTCTTTTTTTATCATAAAAAATTTGTTATTGTTGCGACGGGATTGAAGACTGCAGAATTAGCGTCTGCATTTTGTATTGCGAAGCTTTCTAATTTGATAAGCAAGCTTCGAACGAATTATCTTATGCGGTAATAAATAACAAAGTAATAAACTGCTGATTTATTATCTACGTTTCTTTTATTCCACGTGAACGATTCAAAATCCAGAAATATTGGTGAAACAAATTTACGATCCTCATTAAAAGCTACCTTGCAGTTTCAGTTAACAATCCAGGTTTGTTGTGCGTATTCCTTAATCCACAACTAGAAATAGCAGCCATGATATATCATAAAAAAAGATAAGCTCTGGGATATTTCTTTCTTTTTTCTCCGCAAGAAGTTTAGAGCACTTAAATGGCATCATTATTGTCAGGTGGCCACTCCAAACGATTTACTCGGATGAGATAGGAGTTCGAGATGGCAGTGAAATTCCTTATTGTGACACTTCGAAAGGGCGGGAACAAAGAAATTCTGTGTTTTCGGTTTGTTCTTAATGCTTTCATCGGTTTGCTCAAAACATCGACTTTGTTTAAAAGTGGTTTGTCATGGCTGCTAATTCCACTTTTTCTTCTTTTTTTCTATTCACCTTTTTCTTTGTGAGCTTTTTTCGAAGGTTCGTGTTGATTTTTTTTTTGAAAGAAAAGTTATTTAGTATCGCGTTTGGAACGTCTTTCTTTCACGTACGTTTTAAATCAACGGTTAGGACGTGAGAGAAAAAGTAATTATTTGTTTAAATAACATGACCAAACATACTGGATTAGCCGAAACAGTCCCGAATTTTGGAACTTTCTCCTGGATTTGTTCGGATTTTGTATAAAACGCCCCAAATTGTCCCGGTTTTTGCTTTTCAGTAATTAGTTTATATTACGTGTTGGCTCATTCTGTTATTGCTCTAAATAGTAAACTGACCAGTACCCAGGGTTGTCGATTTTTTTGATTTTTTTCAAAAAAATCGATTTATTTGATTTAAATCGGATTTTTTTGATTTAAATCAAGATTTTTTTGATTTTAATGATTTTTTAAAAAACTATATATATATATAACATTTGTATATTAGACAATGAGCCCTGCAGTCATAGAATTATATACATATATATAACAACATACCAGTCATTAAGCTGTACTTTCTTTTTTAAAAAATTTAATTCAAACATGTAACAACTATTTAAAAAATATTTGTGCACGCACTCACACACACACACAAAAAAAAACATTCCCTTTTATAAGTATAGATCATAGTTTAAATTGCACTGTGTAGATGTTTGTATTTCGTTTGAAGCATTTATATGTAGGGTAGAAGCTCCAGTTTTGGCCACATTAAGAGAAAATTTGAAATGGAAACTTCACAGTGGATGACTGTTTAAAGCATATTAAATCATATTTATACTATTCCTTAGCAAATTTTATTGGCTTTCTGCTAATTATAAAATTTTTCTGTAGAATATTTTAGATTTTGAGTTATGAATTCTTAAATAAATTAACCAGTTTTAGCCCCCTTGCATCAGTTTTGGCCACACTAATATTATATTTTAACAGACATTTTAATAAATTTTTATGCAATATGTATTTCAGTACATTATTTTCTGTTATTTTAAATGCGATTTTTTTGATGAATTTATAAAGATATGTAATAAAATTTACCTAAGCTGATTTTAGCTGCGATTTCAGTTTTAGAAAAAGGAAACAGGAATGCAGAAACAATAATTTAATTTGGTTGATAAAATACAAACAATAATTTAATTTAGTTGATAAGATACAAACAATAATCTAATTTGGTTGATAAAATACAAACTGCATATACTCGCGTATTTTTTTTTTTTTTTTGATAAAATATGAAACAAAAAATGGGGAGAGTAATAAACTTACATTGCAAAAGCATAGATTTTTTTTAAATCTTACAAATCAAGACTAACTCACTAACAATATCCATAAATATGTATTTTTACAATTTTTAATTGCAACATTAATCAAATTCATCAGAATCATTTTTTAAAAATTAGAGCAATCCATGGATATAAAAGAATATTCCTTATCACTCGAGTCAGGTTCCTCAAGTTGAAATTTTCTAACATGAATGTGAGGTAAATATTCAACATGGAGATGTTTTAGACATTCATTTTGAATGGCCTTAACTGCATTACCAACTTTAGATGGTGAGTAGCAAAACTATTTATGGAAATGCTACCTACCTTCTTATTTTTAATTGGAACCATTATTATGTAAAATGAAAACAAAACCAAATCAGTTACTTTTATTTTAGAAACAAAACTAAATCGGTTGCTTTTATTTTAGAAATAAAATTAAGTTAGTTGCTTTTATTTTAGAAACAAAACTAAATTAGTTTATTTTATGTCATCCAGATATTCTTAAATTTACGTAATGGCTAAAAACATAATAATGAAGTTATGTGGCCAAAACTGGCACATATAATAAATTTAAAGTACCAGTTTTGGCCACCACCCATTTAATCTTAAAAATAATTAATTTTGATATGAAAGCAGAATAAAAAGAAAGCTTACCTCATAAACCCTAAGTATAATCAGTTTTAGATTAATCATTTAATTCTGAGAGCTTTATGATGAAAAACTGCAAATACTTGTTCCTTAACAAAAACCTTAACAGTTGTGTGTATATATTACATGATCACACATTTAATTTTTTTACAAGTCACATGTTTGAGAAAAATGAACCAATCTTAGTGAAAATAGTAAAATAAAGATTGTTTAAAGTATTGGAATGCTTCTCATTAGTTATTTTAAAATTATTAGTTAATTATTAATAAGCTAATAATTATTGGAAAAGCAGATTCAATGTGGCCCAAACTGGTGCAGTGTCCAAAAGTGGAGCATCTACCCTATTACATAATTATCTTGCATTTGAACAATATTGCAATATAAAAACTTTGTTGTCCCCAACACTATTTAGTTTTTTCCAATATTAAAATGAAACTCGCTGCATTTTACTATATTCTTTCTTTGTGAACATGATCCTTTCACAATATTTATTTTATAAAAAAAGAGCATCTCATACTTTGCATTTTATTGTGTTGCTCATTAGAGATCTATTTAAAATCTAATTTGCCTTTTGTTCTCAAAAATAAAGATATGGAAGTACTCTAGTTATATCAATTCAATAAAATATTTTTTTTATATTCCACATATTCTTTTTTAAATATACATTTAAAATATTTTAAAATCACTATTTAAAAGGTACATGAACAATTTTATTTCATTAGAGCAGATTTACTAATTATTTTTATTTATTTTAAATATCTTTAAAATAAAGTGATTTAAATCAGTGATTTTTTTAAAAAAAATCGGTTGATTTAAATCGCGATTTAAATCAGTGATTTTAATCAACCGATTTAAATCACCGCAACCCTGATGACTAACTTACCAAAATGTCAAATTGATTATAGACAATGCTAAAATCACTTCGTTACGTATTGCTCGGAAGTTTATTTTAAGATTGTATTTTAAGTAGGCCTTCTGGCAGGATGTCAACAGAATCAGGAACGAAGATAAAGGGTGATTGATAAATAAAGCCAACGATATTTAGTCAATTACCAAAAGAAAGTGGTTTGGGTATTCAAGGCTGCATGGTCCGAAAATGAATCAGAAAGTTTTTGGATCGATATTCTGAAAACTTTTTTGCTGCAACTAGCTTTTGACATTGAGCTTTGTTCTACAAGGCATTCATATAAACATTTATAAATTGTAAACATCTAAATCTATATATTTGAATTCCATTCGTATCTTTACATGTCCTACGTTAGTTCTGTTCTTTGAATTTTCGAGCTTTTTCGAACTTTCCATCACAAAATATTATGTGAATCTAACCAGAGACTGGACGTCCCTCGACTTTCTGACGTACTTACTAAAACGACCCGTTTTTTGTGTTAAGTTTCGTAGTGTAGAAAAGAGGAAGTATGCACTAAGACTTCTTCCCTTAGAC